>CM031920.1:152565-369578 GCA_018703695.1 Prunus fruticosa | reverse complement strand
CTTACTTATGACTGAAAGTCCACTTTGACCCCAAAAAAAAAACCTTGTTTCCTGATGTTAGCAAGCATAGCCTCTTCCATAATCCGTACTGAGCAGCCAGTGCCAGATTAATATGGAAGAGCCCTAACTTTGAGTTTCAGCAATCTTGTACTGTCACCACAGGCTCTTCTTAACTGATTGGTGGGTCTTAAGCAAGTAGCATCGACTTCTTAACTCCCAATGTGCAGTTGGTGTGTGACTCTTGCCATGAACATATATGGCAACGGCAGCACCCAACCATTTTGTTGAGCCTTATTAACTGATTGGTGAGGTGACTTTGGACTTGAAATGTTAATTTTAAAATTAATGTTAGCAAATTGAACTATGAGGAGCGAACGAACAGTAAGTAATTGAGGACCAAACTTGTTTAGTTTATGAGAAACAAATCATAAGAGGCTAAGAGCAGAGCAGCCCCGTTGTTGCGGTTCCCGGCGTAATATGATAAAGTTGGATGCTGATATCATTCAGATGTATCAAAGCAGGCAGGCAGGCGATAAATGATGATGCAATGATGGCGCCAAAATTGCCAAACTAAACCAGAAAAAAGAAAATAAATAAATCCTCAGCGCTGTCGATCCATGATAAGGATAACAATAACATGTCTTTCCTCATTCATAAATTAAAATAGAATAAACGCTCTAAAAAACTTCATCTGAATATCATTCCTTCTTTCTTCTTCCTTTGAAATTTCCTTTCCTTGCCCGACGACGTTAAGACGTGCAGCAAGCAGCTCTGTTTGTTTGCTATCAAAATCCACACACAGAGAACCGAGACCCATCCTTCCATCCTTCCATCCTTCTCTCTCTCTCTCTCTCTCATGATGGCTCCATCTTCTTCTGATTCTATTAAACCTCGAGGTAAACAAACACACTCCTTCTATTAAGTGCTTCATTTCTTGTTTAATTTCTGCTTCAATATTTATGTTTCGATTTTTGGCGTCTTGTCTTGTTCAGATGTTTGCATAGTGGGAGTCGCACGTACGCCCATGGGGGGATTCCTTGGTTCCCTCTCATCTTTCTCAGCAACCCAACTTGGCTCTCTTGCTATTCGATGTATGTAACAACTTCTCTCTATCTATTCTTCATAATTAATTACCCTCTGTAGCTCTGCTTTCTCTTCTCTGATGGATGGCTGTGAATATAATAATGTGATTGATTCGAATGAAATGGTTATCTTGTCTATAATCATTACAAAAAATATATAAAATGTTAGGCGCTCTTAAGAGAGCAAATTTGGATCCATCCCTTGTACAAGAGGTCTTCTTTGGGAATGTTCTAAGCGCCAATTTAGGCCAAGCTCCTGCAAGACAGGCTGCTTTGGGTGCAGGCATACCCAACTCTGTCATTTGCACTACTATCAACAAAGTCTGTTCTTCTGGCATGAAAGGTCGCTCCCCTCCTCTCTCTCTCTCTCTCTCTCTCTCAACTTCTCTGATCTTCATCACTGATCAGTGCTGGAAAAATTCTCTCTCTTCTTTAATCAGCCACAATGCTAGCCGCACAAACCATCCAGCTGGGTCTCAACCATATCGTTGTGGCTGGTGGCATGGAAAGCATGTCCAATGCACCTAAGTATCTTCCTGCTGCCAGGTTAAGCCTTTTTCCCCTTTCTTTTTATGCTTCTTTCTTTGTAATCTCATACTTTGAACAACGATTCTTCTAGTGACAAATGACAGGTCTGTTTGTATATATCATAATCAGGGGATTTTCCCACTGACTCAACTCAAGTATGTAACAGTTCATCAAAATTGCAGGCTTTCTTGCTAAAATAGCTGTCACTTGAAGAATCTAACTTACGCTTATGTTGGCCATTCAATGTGCTTTCTAAGCTTCATTTATACACATATTTGTTCTCTTTTGGCTTGTTCAGAAAAATGTCTAATTTGTAAACAGACAGGGATCTCGATTAGGACATGATACTATTGTCGACGGCATGCTTAAAGATGGTCTTTGGGATGTCTATAATGACTTTGGAATGGGAGTTTGTGCTGAAATGTGTGCTGATCAACATTCCATTTCAAGGGAAGAGCAGGTAATATTTCTCTAGAGATTGCTCTGCTCTAAAATATACACCCCCTTTGCATATTATGTTTAACCAACTGTTGTTTCTAGTGACCTCTAACATTGGGCTATATCAATGTTTCCTTGCAGGATTCTTATGCCATTCGAAGTTTTGAGCGTGGAACTTCTGCGCAAGATACTCGTCTCTTTGCATGGGAAATTGTTCCGGTATGATTTAGTTCTGTGCTGAACAGCAAAAACGTTTCAGCATGTTATAAAATGTCTATGCTCATTATCAATCTCCTGCTGTAGGTTGAACTTCCTGGGGGACGAGGAAAGCCTTCTTCAACTGTTGACAAGGATGATGGTTTAAAAACGGTAAGTACAATAGAGAAGACATGGGATGAACTTATGTAGAATATATTTCTTTCAAAGCAGTAATAGGAAGTTTTAGTTTTCAGATCAGAATTCCAAAACTGTTGAGTTTTAAGTGATCAAAAAATATTACCTATATATGGATTTGAACAATTTTGACCAGTATCATAGAATTTATAGACAAGAAAAGTGAGGGTTTTGGATTGGTTGCACTTCCAATCTCAAGTTGGAAGAAGTCACAGCTCTACCTCTTGTAACCACTATGTTCTCTCCTCCTCCTTTACCCTAACTTTTGAACTTCAATGTCATGATTTTGGAGGTTTAGGAAAAAAAATTCTTTTATTCTGAGTTCATTTTTGCTTCAGCATCACATGTTAAGTTTACTTTCCCTTTTATTAATTTGTATGTTCTGCTTACAACTGTCCTTGCTAGTTTGATGCGGCAAAATTAAGGAAGCTTCGACCAAGTTTTAAGAAGAATGGGGGTACTGTTACTGCTGGGAATGCTTCTCTCATAAGGTGCTCTCTCTCTCTCTCTCTCTCTCTCTCTCTCTCTCTCTCTCTCTCTCTCTCTGTAATTTCTTCTAATATTGGTGCAAATTTCATATCTTCAATGCATTATGGGCTGTGTTTTGCTATTGGGCAGTGATGGTGCAGCTGCATTAGTGCTAGTGAGTGGGGAGAAGGCACTTCAACTTGGGTTACAAGTAATTGCTAAGATTAAGGGATTTTCTGATGCAGCTCAGGTAGTGAAATGACATTCTCGTTTATCTTGGTTTGCTGGACTTCAGATTGTGTTAATACTAAAACAATATTTTCTGGACAGGCACCTGAGTTATTTACAACTGCTCCAGCCCTTGCAATACCAAAGGCTGTTTCAAATGCTGGTTTGGAAGCTTCTCAAATTGATTACTATGAAATAAATGAAGCATTTTCTGTAAGAATTCATGCTTTTTATTTGATATAACTTGGCTCTGATTCATTAAGCATTAACTGCATAAACGTATTTTAATCTTGGCAGGTAGTCGCTCTTGCCAACCAAAAGCTGCTTGGCCTTAATCCTGTGAGTCTTCATGGAAAATTATTTAAATCGAAATTGATGTAAAGCAGATCAATTTAGTTGTTCTTTCACTTTAAATTTTTGCTGTGCGTCCTTTTGCCCTAGCATCTGCAGCAGCTTCACTTTGTTTTCCAATTTGCCTTTCTTATGAATTCAGGAGAAAGTTAATGTCCATGGTGGAGCTGTATCTTTGGGACACCCGTTAGGATGCAGTGGAGCTCGTATCTTGGTCACTTTATTAGGGGTAATTCATTGCTTTTTTCTGTCTATAATTTTTGTGCTTGATGATTTGAAAATTGCCGCTAGCTGTCCATATCTCTTCTGTGGTAAAACTATTGGGCAGATGGGGCTTTTTTTCTAAGAAATGGAAGCTGCATCTAGATTATTTGCTTCTTCCATATATTTGTTAATTTCTGGTGTGCCTGAATTGAAAGTAATGTTCTTGCAGGTACTGAGACATAAAAAGGGGAGATATGGGGTTAGTGCCATATGTAATGGAGGAGGGGGAGCATCTGCCCTTGTTCTTGAGCTCATGTAAGACTTTTCAATTTGTTCAGGCATATGCGTGATTTTGATCTTTGCCTCTGAGTTCTTAACTTCAACAAGTCACTAAAGAAGTTTGCATCTTGCAGGCCAATTACAAGGGTGGCACGTTCGTTGTTATGATAATATATTGAGTCACATCATCAGAATGTTGTAGAATTTGGCCTCTATTGTTTGAACTTTCTTCCTCAATAAGGAGGTCTGTATCAGATGTTATTAAGAAAATATATGCTCTGTTTTTATTTTTTGGTTCGGTTTGTCTCAATTTCGGTGTTATTTGATGTCCCCTGTCCACCCCCTACCACCCAATGTTGCTGTAATACGGCTCATCTAGTATGGAGTGCCAAATGGACAATTGTTTTGGGGTGGGGGAACAATTCATATGCACTACCGTATTCTGCATTTGTACAAGAAAGTTGAGTTGCTGACTTGCTGGAAATCAGATGACAATGCCTGGGATGGGAAGTAAATGTGGTTTCTTATGCTATTATTCTATTCTATTCCTCTCTGAATCAATGAACTTCCATCTGAATTGTAGAGTGCATGCCAACCCAAACATTAATATTATTACTTACTAGCTAATAATATGATGAAGCAGATTCCCTTCCCACCAAAATTGAAATTTGAAACTGCATTTAAACGATTTGAATGGGATAAAAGTTGCGCAAGCCCCCCTTGAATTAAAGGACTTCGTTTTAGAAAGAAAAAGATAAAAATGGGAGAGAGGTAGAGAAATTGTAAATTATTACTAGCACAACAAAGTGATGTTGAGGAGAGAAACTCAAAGATAACTTTTTTGGAGTGTCGACAAATGTTATACGTTCTTTATTAAAAGATGGATTGTTGATATGTTATATGTTGTTGATATTTAATAATATAATGTATCAATCTATTATCGATAATATCAGTACAAAATTCACATTGTGCACAGAGAATTTCTAATATGTTATATACAAAATCAATCGCATGAAATTTCCATAACATTCTTAATTTTATCAAACTCTCATCTAAGAGGGGAGAGAAAACAAAGTGAAGAGAGATGTAACTAACTAAACCACAATTGGTCTGCTTCTTAGAGCATGTCCAGCAACTCGGGCTGGACAGAGGCTAGGGCAGGTTTGGGTAAAAAAGGCCCTCCAGCAGCAGGGTTTGGCCCAAGATGGCTGTGGGGTCCACAAAGTCGGGCTGGCCCGAGGGCAGGTCCAGCCCCAGGTCCAAAATTCGGGGGAGCTAACGTCATCGATGATGTCGGCAATAAAAAAATTTAAAAAAATCGAAAACAAAAACAAAAAAATTCAGATTTTAAAAAAATAAATACTTAGTCATATTTTTCACTTCCCACACCAAAAATCTTTAAAAAAATTATTGTTCAAATTAATTGTTTAGATAAACAAATAAGTGAAAAAAACAAAAAAATAAATAGTGTTTGCAATATACTAGGACAACTGCTGGAAACCAATATTACTTTTTGAAATGACAGTCACTATTCATGTGAATAGTGGCTGCCCTAGCCCCCTTGCCATGACTAAGGGCAACCGGTGGAATTGCTCTTATAGAGGTGGGAATAGGAGGAACAGAAGGCAGGCAGGCTGGCACCGTGCGGGCTGGTCAACGGTCTAAATATCTCCTGAGTTTTTGGATTTTTGTGATACTCATGCCACAAATTATCTCTCTTCCTTTTTCCACGTGTGAGAGGAAAAAATAAAATAAAATAAAATCTCCATTCGATTTTTGGGATAAAGATGGCGAGAAATGCAATAGTCAAGGCCAATTCTGTCTATTCCGAATTCTAAGCGGTTGGCATTTACCGTTAACCAGCGCATACTTCTCTTTGCTTCCCGCTAAAATAGGACAAGTAAAATCATGTACAAGGCAAAAACTTGAATGAACCTCATCTTTTGGGCCTGTTCTTGTTTGCAACGGACCCGGAGCTTCAATCACAGAAATTGAGAATTCAGAATTTTGAGAACCAGACCACCACACCACCACCATCACATTCTAACTTTGTTTCTTCAGAAAGTTCCTTCGTGAATTGGCTGCCTGGTTTTCTCAGAGTCTTTTTCTGATGATCCTTCACCTCTGACTCGACAATAACTTCATTTTTATTCTTTGCGGTGGTACATACGTACGTGCTTTCACGTTTTCAATATTTTCGTTAATTTGCTTCTCTCTCTCTCTCTCTCTCTCTCTTAATTTGTTTTGTTTTTCTTCTGTTCGCTTCTCATAAATTAAAAACATCCGTTTAATTCTCTACATGCTATTCTGTACATTGCAATGCATAGATAGCTGGTACATAAAAAAGATGCACATATAATATACACACCTTGTTTGTTGGCATCCACTCCCACCTTTGGTTGGTTGAATTTGGTTCAATTATTTTGATATATAAGATTGAATTGGTGATGCTAATTGATGTTGTGACACTGTCATGCATTCATGTTTGCAGAAGAGAAATCAAATGGCGAATATCCGTGTAAAGGATCAGCAAAAGGGTTCGGGTTTGGGTTCTCCGAGGGCAGAGGTGGGAGAGGTTGACACCAGGGCTCCATTCCAATCTGTCAAAGCTGCTGTTAGTTTGTTTGGTGAGGTCGTTTCTAGAGGAGGAAAAACTGCCAGTTCCCCTGCCAATGCCAATTCTCCTGCCAATGCCACGCCCGTCAAGAAAAAACTTTCTTTAGAGGTAACTCTGTACATTCAAACTCAATTAATCCCTTCAATTTATATATTTATTTTCCCATAGAGCCATGTTAACTTATTTCCATCTATCCATCTCTAGCTACTCTTCAGACTTGAGGGAGGCTAGCTAGCTGTTTGGTAATGTGATGATGGTCATAATTTAAACAAACTCATAGTTAATTAAGAATGAATCTGCTTATTAATTCCTTGTCTGTCAGAATAATGCACTGGACAAGGAGACACAGCTTCTGTTGGCCCAGAAAGAACTAAACAAGATCAAGCAACAACTAGAGAGTGCGCAAACTACAAAAGCTCGAGCACTCAATGAGCTTGAAAAGGCTAAGAGAACTCTGCAGGATCTCAACACCAAGCTCAAAACTGTAAGCGACTCCAAGCAATTAGCCATCAAAGATGCAGAACAAGTCAAGATTCGGGCTAAGAAACTGGAAGAGGTCAAATCCAGAGAACCCATTGAAGGTGGAGCTTGGAAACGCGAATTGGACCACGCTAGAAAGGAGTACACAGCCACTGTGACCGAACTTGATGCTGCAAAGCAAGAGCTCACCAAAATCCGACAGGACTTTGATGCCGCCTTGGAAGCAAAACTGGCTGCATTCCAACAGGCAGCAGAAGCTCAACGTTCCGCAAACGTTAACTCAGACAGGGTTAATGAGCTCTCAAAGGAAGTTGCCGCCATGCAGGGATCAATCGAACAGCTAAAACTTGCCTCCCAACAGGCCCAACAAGAGCAGGCAAACGCTGTGGCCGAAAAACAGGCCCACCTCCGATCTTACAATAGTGCTAAGCAACAAGTAGAAGAGAAATTACTATCTTTGAAGCTAGAAGTTGATCCTGAACTGACCGAAAGTCTAGAGGCTAAGCTTGAGGAAACAACTTTAGAGATTGAAGTTTTACAAGAAGAAATGAAAAAAGCCCACGCTTGTGAAATGGACTCCATGAGAGTGGTAACTGTGGAGCTGAATGAAGCCACGAAGACGCTGCAGGAAGTTGCTGACGATGAAAGTTCTCTTCGAAGCTTAGTGAACTCCCTCAGGCTGGATTTGGAGGATGTGAAGAGGGAGCAAACTGAACTGAAGGAGAAAGAAATGGAAATGGAATGTCTTGCTGCTAAACTAACTGCTCAAATACAGAAAACCAAGGAAGAGGCAGAGGCACAGCTTAAGTCACCTCCTAGTCATCATGAGTATGATCACAGTTCAACTGCCCAGAAGCTTTCATCTGAAATTGAAAGCGCGAGGCTGGAAGCAGAAGAGATGAAGAAAAATGCTCATCAACAGAAGCGAGAAGCTGAAGATACCCGGGTTGTAGCAGAGGAAGCAGAGAAGAAACTGAAAATCACCCTGGAAGAAGCTAAAGATGCCAAAGAAGCAGAAAATAGAGCCCTTGATGAGCTCAAGCTCTTATCCGGGGGGACACAGGAAGGCACTTGTTCAAATTCAGAGACCAGTGGCGGCAAGATCAAACTATCATCGGAGGAGTATGAATCTTTGACAACGAAAGTCGAGGAATGTAGAAAATTGGCTGAGCAGAAAGAGGCAGAGAGCATGAACCAAGTAGAAGCAATCAATGTAAGAAAAAGGGAAGTAGATAAAAAGTTGGAGGCCAATTTAAAAGCGATAGAGGAAATCAAGACTGCGACAGACATGGCATTGAGCAAAGCAGATATGGCAGAGTCGGCAAAATCAGCGGTGGAGGGTGAACTTCGCAAGCGGCGTCAAGAAGAACAAACGGTGGCAGGTGAGTCATCAGGGTCATTCTCCGTTCAGTTCTAACTTGTAGGGGGATGCAAGAGCAGATCATATATAATGCCAGACAAGTAAGATGGGAATGGGATTTCTTATATTTGAGAGAGAAACACCACGTTCTCTTTCTGTTTTTGTTTCACAAGTGCCTAGGCTTGGAGAATTGATCTTGCAATGAAAAGATGATAAGGTATCTCCTCTCCCCATCTGCCTACCGTAGTTTCACATTTTTGGTGCATTCAGGAAAACTTATTCATTAAGAGTCTCGGTGGTTCAGAAACAGGGAAACATGTAAACCGCTTGTTATCTCATCTCAATACTCAAAAGAATACTTTCTTCTTTTATTGGCTCTACAGAAACTGACATGTTTTACCTCCATGATTTATAATTGTCGGTCAAAAAAACATATTTTGAAATCGCTGAAGGTGAAAATAGGTTAATCTGTGCAACTAGTATATGATTTAGAACTGTGCAACTAAAGATGACGTGACAATTTTCTGCTGCACTACAACGCACATTAGGCTACGCATGGCACAGGTCTGAACTGAGTATCCAGCAGCCATATGTCATATTACATACACTGTATTAGCTATATCCCTTGTGAAGTTTACGTAGATAATGCGAGCAACTACCATTACAACCAATCATATCGCATGATTGCAACGGTAGGATCAGTAATGCAAAGATTGCTTGTCCTGCAGCTTTAGACTGAGCACAAAGGCATAAGATTCATCACTGCAAGTCTGCAAGGCACCAAGCTCTGTGGTTTCAGTCACCATTGATTTTGAGGTCATCTAGAGAGTCAGATAGCCCATTCCCATTACCATACTTGTTAAACTCAGATTCTATCGTTTTAGCAATCTGTGTTCCTTCTGCAGCTGGCTCCGGTACATCCACATGAAAAGAACCCTGCTTCATTGGGTGAACAGGTTCCTTGATCAAAGATTGCTGCTTGATGTAGTTGTAGAGCTGTTGATGAAAGTGGTGGTCCAAGGAGAAGCAATTTTCTGCTCCATTCTGTGAATGCCGAGATGATCCTGAACCTTCTCTTTTACAAAAATGTGGAAGAGATCCATAATCCATTATCTACACAAACATCAAATCCAACTACAAGATTAGTCCATTTGAATTTTGACGCTGCCAAATGAAATTATTAAAGATGTCAAAATCAACTTATTCAAAGATGATTTTGAGAAATATGACAAGAACTCATAAACATTCAAGTTCTCAAAACTTCAAGCATTATAGGGAAAACATATTACCTTCAACAGTTCATCCCTACCACAACCAGACAACACCTGCACTTTTTTCCTTGTCCTCTCCTGCAAAAGGGGCTTGACAACCTGCTAACAGTCCAAGAATTATACAACTGCCATTCCAAAAGGGCATCTAAAATATATAAAGTTTTAGCAGAACATGAGCACCCTATGGCTTAAAGATCAATAATGATCATGCAATAAACAAAGTGGGGACGAACCCAGTTATACAGGACACAACTGATTACATGATATCACAAAGAACACAAGGTGAAGACTAACCTTCCAACAAGCTGAGAATATATATGGGGCATTTACAATGTAGTATGTATTTGTCTTCTCTGGGTAGTTCAAATCATCAATTGTTGATATAATTGTCAATAACTGCACGGGCATAAAACATACAAGGTAGTGAATGCTACATGGTTTACATTGTAGAACTCATTTAGATACATACAAAGTAGAATCTTCACGCTTATAATCAACCTAATTTAAGTTGGTTATAAAATTTAATTAAGGAACATCGGACAAACCTAAACAGATTTGTCATCTGTACTTATGATAGGAAAGAACAAGATAGTCTAAACTGTAATGAAAACAAATAAACAAATAAACTTCTGTTATATAGTACCTTAATTTGGCTTAGTGCTGAGAGCTTCAAACCAGTCATATCTAAAACCTTCACGCAGGTGGTAATAGGCTTACCATACTTCCTCGATGCAGAAGGCTACAACCGAACACACAGGTCAGAAAAATGACTTTGTGAAAGCTTAGAGATTCAAGATCCCATACTCACCAAAATTATACGATTCTCGATATTCATTAATTTGAATGTGTGACTGCACATAGTAGTGAACCTGCAATGTAAAATAAAAAAATATTACTCAAAGATTGTAAGGACTCAAGGACCTTGAGCATCAAGATAAAGAGGCAAAAATAGATGATTCAAATTCAATAATTGTTGTCAATTATAAGACAAGATGGTCTTTCATTTAAATCTAAAACTTACAGATGCTTTGTCAAATGTACTTAGCCCAACACCAATGGCAAAGACTGGCAAACCCTGAAGAGAAACAAAGAATGAGTTAAACATGTTACAGCACACAAATTTCAACAACAAAAAAAAAAATCACTGGTAGAAGAGACATTATTATCAAAGGTTCAATTCCCATGGAGCAAAAGATTGGGGGATTGAAATCATCAACACTGTCACGATCTTGAAAAGAAAATGTAAAGAACAAAAACATTTCAGTTTTAAGTTAGAATGAGCACCTCTCTTGAGTAACCCGTAAGACCTATGAGCTGTGAATCTCGTACTGACCGGTATAATTCAGTTGGAACAATCGGTTTCTGCAAGGAGGAATAAGACTCCAAAAATGTCAGCATCTGGAGACCAGCACATGTATAAATAAGATTGGTAATTTGTCAATCACTGAAAAACACCAAAATGTTAGGCAAGAACAGGAATTGGATAAACTTACGGCCAATATATTGTCAATCTCATTTTGTACCCTCCAGTTTAAACAATCTACCAACTGGAACATCAGAAAGATATCATTTCACCGATTAAAAATATAAAAAAAGAAGTGAGCTGACAATGGATAGGATTTCATTAGGTTAAATTGTGAAGCTAAAGAGCTGCTTGTTACCATTTTATGGGCTTTGGAAACATTCCACTCTCTTGCTTTGAGAAAACGGCCGAAAGTCTCAAGAAGATATCCTTGATGAACATTCTATATAAACCAGGAAACAATTTTTATGATAAATCCAAAATTCGAAAAACATGGGTAAAATATATTACAGAAGGTAAAGCATGAGTATGATCCCGAAAGATCCAGTAGAGCTCAAAATTCAAATCAGGTATTTGTTGGGCAGGTAAATTGCCATGAAATAGCAGGAGAAGAAATGATAAAGACAATGTCCATGATGTGGAACCAAAGAACAGCCGCCTAGTTGATGTTATTACTATCAATGAAATAGATTTGTGAGTTTGGGGGTGTTGTATTGGAATCCTGAGTCAATAGTGTTGCTAAGGAAAAGAGGGGTGGGGTCTACTTAAACTGGAAACTGCAGTAAACATGCTTTGAGCCTTGGCCCGTTGGGGATGGCAGCAAATGTCAATTTGGCAATCACCCAGAAAAGATTAAGCAAAACACAAGCCATTGGCAACCCACACAAAAAAAAAAGTTTAAATAAGAGAAGTCGAAAATAAAAAAAGGAAGTAATAAATTAGAGAAAGAAAGTAGGTAGCATTAGCATAGCAGAAGAATTGTAAGTTTGAGTTTGAGCTGAGAAAGAGATCGGAGAGACGAAAGTAGGAAGGTAATAGAAAATGCGAACCTGAAATGTTCTCTTGAGTGGCTCATCAACTGCCATTACTCAAAAATCCAGCAAATAACAGAGAAACAAAATGAGAAACAGTAAAAAAGGAAGAAAAAAGGGGAAGAAAGAGAAAGGGAAAGCTGAGAAAGCTGACCTTGATCCATCAAAGCTTGGAACTGCTTAATCGCTTCCTGAGAAACGATCCCCATTTCTCTTTAATTTCGCTGTGTGTCCGTCTCTGAATCTGTTTTTCGGTTACTGAGCAAAAAAATTTAAATAAAAGCTAAAAATGAGAACGAGAGAAGGCAGAGGTTGTCCTGCTAATACTAATTTATATTATATTTATATTAATTAAAGCAAGCAATTCAAAAGAAATGCGTATTAATTTACTAGTAAAGTAATAAAGGAGGAGGACCCTTGTTCCGGTTTTATTTAGCTTCTCGTTTCCGACTCTTAAACTTAAATGAGAGAGATTTATTAGGGAAAAGACAAACACTCGTGTCAGCTCAGGACTCAGGAGGAGGAGGAGAGAGAGACAGAGAGACTCGAGACTTGTTAATTTTGGGTCAACAATGTCATGAGAGACAACAAGGAGAGAGAGACTCGAGATTCAACAAAGGCAGGCCTACGTGCCCAGCCATTTATTCCCCAACCTCTTTCTCAGAAATTCAATTTTATTTTTTTTCATTCACTCCTTCCAGCCAGCCACCTATCCCAAATACAAAAATATTGGGACCCACATTGCTAGATCTAACTGTTGCCGTCGGATACGACTTGGTTGGTTTCTTCATGGAGATGGAGGATGGATGGGATCCCGAATCCCGATCGATATGTGGAGGAATGCACCGTCCAAAAATGGGAGGCAAGGCAAGGCGAAGCCAAGCCAATGCAAATGCGACGCGGCATTTAATTTGTGCCAAACAGCTGCTGAAACTGAAAGATTCCAATCTGATCTGATCTGATGCGCCAATGCCAATGGTGGTCTCCCTCGTAGGACCCTCCATACCTCACAATTCTGCCACGTTTAATGCCTTCCTTCTCTTTTCCTTTTTCTTTTTTATCAATTGGGGAGTGATGAAAGAGGACTACTCTTGTCTTGGGTTAGTTTTTATTTTCTAATTAAATTACTTATTATTATTATTTATATTGGTCCTCTGATAAATTCACTTAAAGTAATTATATAAAAAATAAATGATTCTGGAATTGACTTGGAACATGTCGGTTGGGTAATGGTGGTGGTGACAGAGGAGATAATGAATTAAGAATTTGATAACCTCAAGTTTGATTGGGCTGGGCTGGGCTGCAATGTACCATTTTCTTCTTGTTGTTTGTTGTTTGTTGAGGAAGGAAGCTTCGTAGAAGTTACACTGCAGATATTAGTAGCATTACGTTCGTCTTGAGATGGAACAAGAAAATCAAAGTTCGTCATTCACGTCATTGTCGCCTAAAATTCAATGTAAATGTACAAATTGTAATTTGTAATGAGAGACTTGACTTGTCAATGCCAAGTTTGAATTGATTGTAATCATAACATCCTTTCAATATAAATAATGAGGCTCTGTTCCTGTATGTATGTATGTATGTATACAGTAGATGTATGTATGTGTGTATATATGTATACACTAGATTGCTTTGGTTGTGCTTTTTTTAATAGCGAGCCTTGTTAATATATGATATAAGCTGCCGCGATTCCCTCTGAATTATACGAATATACCCTATACATGCGCGTCTCGTATGCAAAGTGAAGCGGTCAAACCAAAGCATCTGTCAGTATATCAAAATTCAAAGCAACAGCAGCAAGCAGCACCACAAATTAATAAAGACAAAGAGATATAGTATGCTGCACACCACAAATTAATAAAGAGATATAGTAGAGCGCAGGTAGCAAGCGAAAAAACACAAGAGCTGCAGTTTGGTGAAAAGTGAAAATGGAGGAAGATGATGATCAAATTAAGAGGATTAGTAGTAATGATGATGATGAGTATTACTACCATAGCAGCAGCTGCAACATATCATCATGCGAGATCGAGGAGGATGATGAGGAGGAGGTTGGTTCAAGTTCAAGTTCAAGTTCAAGCAGCAGATCATCATCAAGAAGATCAAGCCAGGCCGACGATATCTCAAGGGAGATCAAAGAGCTTTTTGGGAACAAACGATACCTGCCCATGCCATCCATCAAGGAAGATTATATAGATCATCATCATGATCATAGAAGCAGCAACAGCGTTTATGTGGGAGTGGGTAAAAGCGAGTCAAGCATGGAGGCGCTGACCTGGACATTAAAGCACGCTGCTGACCCCTCATCCACCACCGTCTATCTCATTCATGTTTTCCCGGAGATCCACTACATTCCAAGTCCATGTAAGTACCAAGTACGTACGGTACGTATATGATATATCATATGCATTTGTGTCTGTCTGTATATCATTATATGTATGTATGATCTCTTGTGTTGGAATTGAATATATTTATAGTGGGAAAGCTTCCGAAGAGTCAAGTGAGTTCACAACAGGTAGAAACTTACATGGCCCAAGAAACAGGCAAGAGGAGAGAGCTCCTTCACAAGTTCCTGGACAAATGCTCCGCTGCAAATGTTAAGGTTGACACTATGCTGATTGAAAGTGATATGATCGCACGGGCTATTCTAGACCTTATCCCTATTCTCAACATAACAACGCTAGTACTTGGAACTACCAAATCCAATCTAAGGTAATTAATAATATATGCATGCAGGTGCAGGTGCACCCAGCCATGCACCAAATTCATTACTTCATTTATTTACTTGCTCTCTTGTGATTCGTGATTCGTCAATGAACTCGATCATCTTCTGGAATAGGAAATTGATGTCTGGGAAAGGAAGCGGGATAGCTGATCAGATACTTCAAGCTGCACCGGATGGCTGTGAGATCAAGATCATCTGCCAAGGGAACCAAGTCATGATGGACCAGGCGATTCACTCCCATTCCCCACGTCTCAACGATGATCCCACTACGACCAAGTCTATGCAACACCAACAACAGAGGAATAATAATGAAGCCTTTTCATGCATCTGCTTTAAACCCAAGTTCTCTTCCTCCTCCTAAGCAAGGAGCAAGGAGCAATGGTTATATACTTCATTACTGCTACTATTAACAACAGGAGCGGGGATAGCTCAGTTGGGAGAGCGTCAGACTGAAGATCTGAAGGTCGCGTGTTCGATCCACGCTCACCGCATTTTGGATGCATTGTATTCCAATCCAAGTTAACTTTCTTTCTGAATTTCAAACATCCGATGCCTGCATTGTATTAAAAGAATTTTGCCTTTTAATATTAGCGGCTGCAAATCCTCTTTCCAAGTTCATTTGCACATTCCATAGAAAAAAGAAAACAAGAAGAAATTGATCCTAATTTCTAAGCTATGCTGGTCTTTTCTTTTTCACAACCGTACACTAATTCGGTGACAGACCTAGAACAGTGTATAATATCTGTTGCGCAAGCATTTGCCTTGCAAAAAGAAAGGGGCTCTCCATTGACCACGACCCTCAAACATCCGATGCCATGCACAAAGTCCTAAAAATGGGATCTAATTCATGCCTTGATTTGACAGAGAATTCATGCAAAGATTATGCAATAAAATTTTTGAAAGTGTCAACAGGTAACAACAACAACAACAACAAACATACCATTACTCGTCATCTATCAAGAAAACAAATTAACCTCACTACTAACAGTCCCTGAATTGTCCGAAAAAGTTCTTTCCATCCAATAGAAACCATTTACGATCAATACACTAGGGCTAAAAGAAATCAAACTCCAGATAATTATCAGAACCCTTTTGATCAGGAGCCGCTGTGGGAGTAGGAGCCTTCTCCTTCTCACTTGATGATGCTGTTGGGGCAGGTATCCGCTCAATCTCAACAGGCTTTGGGATCTCGGGTGGGGTAGCACACCGTATCAATGCCCAATTTACACCTTCAAAGAAGGGATGTTGCTTTATCTCAGTTGCCCCTCGTTTGTACGCCAATCTGTGCTGTGGTTCCTTTACAAGCAATCCCCTTATGAGATCTCTTGCTGCAAAACTGACAACTGGTGATTCTGGAAACCGGAGAGGCTGACCAACAACATTGAACAATGTTGCACGATTCCCAGAACCCTTAAAAGGAGTTTTACCAAACAACAGCTCATATAAAAAGATTCCAAAAGTCCACCAATCAACAGCACTTCCATGACCTTCGCCCTTAATGATCTCAGGTGCCAAATACTCATGGGTCCCAACAAATGACATAGACCGGGCATCAGTTGGCTCTGCAATGAGCTCAGGTAATGGTCTGACTTGGTTTCCAATTTCATTTTTAGGTTTCCTGTCCTTCTTGGACTTGCTAGAAAACAAACGCGGTGAGAAGCATGTTGTAGGAGCTACACAGGATGGCTGGATACAAGAAGGCGGCTCAATGCAAGCTGGCTGGACACAATAAACAGGGTTCTTCCGCAAGGGTTCAAACTCCATGGATGATGTTTTGACAAGAGTTGGACTAACAGCACAACGGAGGGAAAGGTCAAAGTCAGAGAGCATTATATGACCATCTTCCCTCACCAGGACATTTTCCGGCTTAAGGTCACGGTAGACAATCCCAAGCATGTGGAGGTATTCCAGAGCCAGCAGTACCTCAGCCACATAGAATCTGCAAGCTCAAACAAAAATTAACTTGTTACCATCAAGTGCTATGCACACCAGGACCATTGCTCATATTATTTGAAGAAATTTAAATCAACATAAATATCAACATTTTGAATGATTACGTCAAACATATTGTCATTGAAACCCTACATAATATCAATATTGAGAACGATTACATTCCTCCTGCAGGATCATATGATAGTTGCAGGCTGATGTTCATAATTATACACCTACCATCTTACTTACTAGAACACTAACCATTGTCAAACTTTGAGGACTTAAACAACTTAGTAATATCCACATTGTTTTTTATAATATGCACCTACGGTTCTCATTTCATCAGTTAATCATGGCTTCCAATATTTGGACTTTTCTGAATATGAACGTTAGGGAAAATTAATGCAAATAGCAGTTCCACAAGAATGCATAAATAATAGCTTTTTAACAAGGAAAAGCAAATGGCAAAGGGCACATCAATAGCTCAATATCAATATAGTCTTGCTTCATTTAATGCTTTCGGATGATTACCAAGAGTATTTTCTAAGTGCTAAATAACTTATAGCAGATTCAGAATACAATGTTTGGTTAACCACCTATGACTAAAAGGAAAAACCACTCCCTCACTTAGGATTGAATCGTTGCACAGACTATGTGATCTACATAAGCCTGCCGCAATCCTAATATCTAGGACATTATGTTCAATTGTCATTTTAAAAGACAAACCATACACATTCAAGCAAGAACTCTACAGCATGCCTGCTCAATCAGGCCATACAATTTTCAGAACTTCTGTACCAAGCTTATTGAACTGACAAAGTAACCCATATGTTTCCCCAAGCACCATATGCTTGAGAGTCCACCTAGATAAATGGGTTTTAAAACATGAATTATTTCAAGAAGATAAAAGGAAACCTTTCTTTCTAGTTGAACATAGGGAATTTAGGATAGAATTTAAGAACCTGTGACATATACAGAAAAGCTTCCCTTTTCACAGGTCTAGTTAAACAAATTCTTCTTTCTTTCTTTTGCCCTAAGTTCTCCTCAGTTAAATTCAGTTTTTTTTTTTAATAATCAGAGACGATATGAAGATGAAACAGATCATTCAGGTCAAGTAAAATGAAGACAGCCAGATAATATGTGCAACTTTACTGAACATACTTTACTGCCTGCTCAGAAAAATGCTTCCCCTGCTGCCTCTGCCTGAGAGTGTGCAAGTCTCCTCCAGGACAGAATTCCATCACCAAACATGAAAACTTATCTGTTTCAAAGTGGGTATATAATGTTGGAAGGAAGGGATGATCCAGAGATTGCAGTATCTCTCTTTCTGTCTGAGCACGAAGAAGCTTTTTACGACTTGCTAGAGACCCTTTGTCCATAACTTTCATTGCAAAATAACATTTAGTTCCACTTAGCTCTGATAGGTAGACACTCCCAATATCCCCGCAGCCTAACCTCTTTAGTAGTCTGAAATGACCCAGACCCAGAACCCCATCTCTTGTTCGGACAGCTTGGATAGCTTCCCATCTCAAGTCATTTGCTTTGTGAGGCTTGCTGATGCTGCTACTAAAGCTGCTACAAGTGCTCTCATCACTCACATCACTGCTTGTGCTTCCTCTGCACATACTGCTCTTGCCACTCTCTACAAAATCAACTCGATCACTAATCTTGGCACTTCCACTAGTCTTGGCAAGACTGCTGGCACCATCACTCACTTTGGCCGAAACTGAACTGTCCTTCACACTTCCATACTCCGATGTCTTCTTTTCTTGATCAACAGAACTTTCCAGTGAACCTCTGGTCTCATTTACAGCAGAATCTACTTCCTTGGATGCTTTCTCAAGGTTGGGTGATAATGAAATCGAATTCAATTTATTAATCAAGGAATCAGCAGATCCTTTTTCATTGGAATTTGCTGACCGTTTCTTATCAGAAGCTTCTACTGCAACCTGCTTTGTTAAGTTTTGTATAGATTTTGGTAATTGCTCAGGAGTAGCGAGCTCAGGTCTGGTTGGCTTCACTCCCTGTGGGAGAAATTGCCTGAGATCATTAGTTTCTACCGTCTGAACACCAGCTGTTTTCTGTTGCAGTCTTGAGGAAGCTCTAGCACCAGATTTTGAGGCCATCAGATTTCAGAGGAAGAATGGGTTATCAAGCAGATTGAAAAATTTCATTGCTCTCCCCCATTATGGGCAACATTGTATCTTCCATTAGCAGCCAAACATAGTGCCTTCTCAACTCTTCCAGCAGCAATTATCAATCTATATGCATTTCAAAACATTCAGATGTAATAATATGTATGTACATATATAAATATATATGTCAATTAAAAAGAAAAACAGTTCCTTAAATCAAGTAACAAAATCTTAGGAAGATGGAACCATTAGACAACCAGTTCCCTTCAAATGGCCTCACAAAGTAGATCACGCAATAAGATCAAAGAGCAGCAGCTGCTACATAAATATATATGCACTCTGAGAATTACCAGGAAGCTAAAACACAGATAGCTTATTAGCAAACACAGTCTAGACATCTGCTAAAGTTGAGTCAAAATGCAAAATTTCAGAGCTCACGGTATAAGGGTCCTTCTTTTTGCTATTTTATTTGATAAGTAGCCAATAGACCTAAAACCGAATTGGTAAACCAAATATCCAAGCACAGAGCTACATGCAGAGCTTGATCAAATGATGCTCATTACATATTGGGTAAGTAGGAATACTGCTTACATATGCATTACCCACCCACCCTCCAATCGAAAGAGAAGAAAAAAGAAGAAGAGGAAACAGGAAAATACAATTAGGGAAATTGAAAAAGATTGAGAACAAGTATAAGGGATTGAAGGACCACAAAAGAAGGAAAAAACCAGGCAAGTAAATTGAGCCAAATAGAAAATGCAGTTCATATTTGATAATAATAAAAAAGTACCAACCGTCTTAAATGGATGAAATTAGCAGAAGTAACTAAATGAACTTGATCAAGAGCCAATTACATAGAACCCAGATCTATAATCACAAAAACCGTAGCTTTCAGTCAAAATCCAAGACAGATCCAAAAGCACAAAGAGACCCATATGCAAAAGACACGTCTAGAAGGCAAAGAAGCGCAAGCCCATGAACAGAGACGCGAATACCTAAAAGGAAAAGTGAGAGAAGGGTAAAAGGAGTACCTTATTTTTGAAGGATCAGGCTTGAGGAGGGGCTTTGCTTTGGCAGTGAAAAAGGAGATGAGGTACTGTAGAAAGAGCGCTGCTCATAGCTTGTTAATTGCTTGTTGCTGCTGCTGCTGCTGCTGCTTGTGGAGAGAGAAATAGGGGCGCAAAAGGGAGCCTGAGTGAGTAATGAAACGGACTGGACCTCCGCTTATGGTGGACTATTAGGCGCATAGAGAGAGAGAGAGAGAGAGAGAGAGAGAGGTCAAAGACGCAAAGTTAAAGAAAGCTTCTTTGTTTTGTTTTTGTTTTTTGGTTATTTTTGTTAGGATTCAATAATTTCATTGGTTTTTTGTCCCAAAACTAAAGGGGTCTGAATCACCAAACTGCTCTGACTCACAGGAGTCAGGTCTTTCGCACCTGTCTGTCATGCCTATGCGGCCGGCTTCCCTCCTCTCTCCCTCTCTCTCTCTCTCTGTTTCTTTTTCCCTCGTCTCATATAATCATTTAGTATTGCCAACTCAACTGGTTGAACTTGAAAGCCCCCATCAGTGGGGTGTTTTGTTTTTCTGTTTTCTATTTGTACTTTTGGATTTTTTAAACAAACTGCATCTTACTTTGTTTGAGCCATGTCTATTTTTTGTTAGTTTAAGGCTACTTTAAGCCTTATTTACTGAGTTATAAATATTGAACCAGTGAGATCCCATTTGCAAGATGAAGAGACCAACACCTCGTCTCTAGGTCGCTCTGGTTGCCTAATTTGGTACCTGCCATCCTTTATAATCTCAAGTAATGGGACAATGGTTGGTCAGATATGGGAATATGCCAATATGCATGACTAAATCATCTAATCTCCCTTAACCGGAAAAAAAATAAAAATAAAAATTCTAAGACATATGATATGTCCATTAATTCCTTTTGATTAACAGATTGGAATCCAATGCATTATGCATTGAAGGATTGAAGGGCTTCAGGTCTGGTGGGGTTTGGTCATTTAAGGTTGTCAACTTGGAGTCGGACCTTTTTTTCCTCCAAAGCCATGTTAGCTCTGGTAATTACCTTCATGAATACGTGTGTCGTTGCAAAGCAAAGCAAGCCAACAAGCAAGGGCCCAAATTTATGATGGGACAAGGCATCGCAGTTGGATCACTCAAACTCAACTCAAACCCCGTACGTATTTATGTATACAGTATTCCATATGGATGTTGTTGACCAAAGAAAAACTCCTTACAATTATAGCTAGGAAGTTAAGTAAGAATTCCCGCCACCAGTATGCATTGCAATTTACAAGTCATGAAAATGGTAAGAGAGAGAGAGAGAGAGAGAGAGAGGAGGCCCCTTTAGTTATACATATACATCTCCATCTTTCCAAATGGGATATGACTTAAGTCTCTCCCTCCCTCCCTCCCTCTGTCACACACACACACACACATATATATATATATATATATATATATATATATATATATTAATTTGATGAGATATATTGATGTGTCATGGTCATGGTGGTTGTCACAAACATGTACTGTGCAAGCTTAATTATGTGGTCATTCATCATTGCTACAAAAACTAGTGAGTTATAATATTAGGCAGGCTGGCTAGAGATAAAATTAATATCCATATATAATGCAGCACCAACTGCAATTCCATCCACAATTAATCATTTATACCACAAAATCCATCACCCTATAATAAATATTAACCAGCAGAGCAGGTGCATAGATCCACCTGCAGCAATCAACACATGCAATGCAACCTTTTCTCTCTCTCTTTTTATTTATTTTATTTTGGTAAATGAAATAACTTATAAGTTCAAAGTTATATCAACTTTCGCCAAACAATATATCAGTATCTAATCTATCACCCAAGTTATATCAACTTGGCAAGGCAACTGGTTGATACTCTCTGCAACTGCAACTCAAAGGCGCCGTCTGGGAATAGCATTCACTCAGGATGTTATTCAATCAATTCATTCATTAATACACTGGAAGGAAAACGATGTCCAATCCAAACACAAGGGAGGGGTCAGATCAAGTAAGCGACGGCCGCAGCAAGTCAAGCATGTCGGAAACCTTGCTTGTATAGTACTCTGGTTGAGTCTTATTTGAAGGGTCCTGAAGAACGGATTCAGTCGTCACACCTGTTGTAATAATTTGTAATGATCGGTACGAGCATAATTAGAGAATATAAAGGAAGCCAATCAATTACTGCCGCAGTGTTAATACCAAAAAATTGCTTCACCGGTGCGATATATAATATGACTAGGAACTTGTACATACCTGAAAGAACGAGGAGAGTTCTGCAGCCAGCATTCTGGCCAAACAATATATCAGTGTCTAATCGATCACCCACCATACACATTTTGGAGCAACTAATATCAAATCTGCAAAACAAACATCACAATCAGTCAGATACGTACCCTCTGAATCTGATTCTCTGAACTGCACAAAGCCACAACAAATGCGAGTATCTGACATTCAAGGTCTAGACCCTTTAATCTTCTTTTGGCTTTTGCATTGTATGGATCTAAATCACTTGAAATTTCATATAATTATTTATTCTTTATGATTTTATTTTTTTTAATATACAAAAAGTATACATGAAGGTAAACAGTGTTTTGATATTATTCCTTACTTCTTTAGTAAAAATTCCATCAGGAAATTAGAGGGCTTTCCAACTACAATAGGCTCCTTCTGGGTGGATCCACAGATAGCAGCTACCATACACCCAGCACCTGGAACCCAAAAGGGGAACTACTATAAAGCAAAGCTTTAAAGCTTATATTTCATGTTATCTTGAAATTTCTCGAGAATGGGATGGAAAAGAAGAAAGAACCAGGCCATTCTTGTAAATCAGTCATGTGTCCAACTGCATCCCGATTGGTTGCAATGAAAAGGCATCCCGGATTTTCACGTATGCAGAGGGTTCCATATCTGCCATGTGAAGGGTAAGATATCTAAAGTCAAGTAGTGAACGCAAAATAAGTCTTGCATTTGCTTTTCACCAGGCAACCAAATAGTAAAGATGCTGAACACCAACCATTTTCTGATCTAAATTTTTACTTTCTAACAAATGTGTTGTTACTCGTCATCTTTGCAGTTCATTTGCACAAAACTGAATATAATAGCAAGATCATATTTAAAATTTTCAAGATATATATTATCATAACTGCAAGGGGTCATTGACTGGAAATTGCAGAGAAGGGAGAAGGAGTTTTAACATTCTTACTGAAGCTTGTAATAGTTAATATACTGGTCTAGTCCAACCACAACTGCTCCAACCTGGGAACAGGAATCACAACATATTTAGCCTATGCAGAAATAAGAGTCACAACACAAGTCAAAACAATTATGGGCAAGAGGTTACATTACACTCTTATCATATTCAAAAAGGCAATTTGATTTCAGTTGTGCCGTTTTTTTACCATCTTCCTGCAATGTAACGTTTCATCAGTATCTTCTAAGGTAAGATTTCCATGAGAGAAGGTAAATCAATTTCTCAATGTTGTGTCTTACCATATGAATATGAGAGCATCATTTAGAAATGTTACAAGTTTAATGCCAACTTGAATCATGAAACATAGTTAAGGTTCAACAGTGAAAGAAATCTGAAGCTTATATACCGAAACAAATTGAACATGGTTCGACAAATCTCTTTTGTTGTAGACAAAAATATTGGGGGTCCAAATGCACCATAGGTGTCAAAATGCTCTATGATATAATTAGTCCAATTTGCCCTTCTAATCTAAAAGAATAACTGAAGAAAACGAGAGCAAACAGAAAGAAAAAGAGATGAGCTTACAGGGCCACCAAGAGCTGTAAAACCAGCAAGCTGCAGCTCTTCTAAAATACCTTCTTCCCCTATTACATAAACCTTCAAAGAAAGCAAGCAATGTAACACATAAAGACAGTCAAAGACAAAGAAGAAGAAGCAGCAGCAAACCTTCTTGTGTTGGGGGAAGTTAATGAGTTGCAAGTACATAGCTGCGGCAAAGGATGAAGAGAATATCTCATCCTACAGTCAATCAATCAATTTTGAAGAGTGAGAGAGTGTGAGGCTGTGTGTGTGTGAGAGAGAGAGAGATAAATAAAAAGGAGAAAACTGACCTCAGTAACCGAAATGCCGAGAGAAAGGAACTTGTTGGCGTATTGGCTTCTTGATTTTGTGGAATTGTTGGTAACAAACACCAGCTTCTTCCCCTAATTTAGCAGCCAATTATTAATTTACTTAGTATGATTAAGAATTGGTTGTAATTTATTAATCAATCAGAATGCGGAAATGGAAGAAAGAGAGAGTGCCTTTGATCGAAGCATGTGCAGTGTCTCAGGGACACCATCGATCAGCTTATCGCCCTTCCAAATCACACCTGCTCATTCATTGCTAATTGTAATTTTATTTTTTTTATTTTTTTTTAAGGTCTTGCTAATTGCTAATATCATAATATCAAATGCTCGAATAAAAATTTTAACAAAATTAAATAATGCTTTAATAGAATAGAAGAAAGAAAAGTAGAAAAAGACCGTCGCAGTCGAAGAGAAAAGCTTGGACAGAATCGAGGAGCTGGTTCACGTTCTGGGCAGACAGCAGCTGGGCTGGGGAGGAGTTCATCGTCAAAGGTTCAAAAGCTCTCACCAAATGCCAAGGCTTCTTACTTTACTTGTTAGTTATGGTTCAATGAAACATCAAACGGCTGCTCTCACCAAATGCTTCACGCAGATTCTCTCTCTCTCTCTCTCTATCAGATACAGTGACACTGACACTGACTGACTCCTCAAAAAACAGGGAGAAAAACTTTCCTGACACGGGGATACCAGGTCAGTTTTCCAACTCAATATCTCAAGCCAATAGGATACTGACACTTGTCAATCCTTTTGAAAACTTTCAAAAATATATTTTTATAAAAAAAATCAACCAAAGAGTAAAGTTTCTCTCTCATCCAATCTCTACATCCGTGACAGCCCTTTAACTTCCCAATTAATTTTTTGTTTTCATACTTTTTTGCACAATACCCTCTCATTCCCGCCTCTTTTCTCTTCTATTCCAAAACCCTTCTTTGAAGTCGTCTTTTTCTCTTCAGCGACTCCTTCATACATAGACACCAGGTATTGATTTCTCTATTTTTCTTTTTGGTTTAAATTTTTTTTTACTGTAATCTACTGGTTTTGATTGTTGTCCATGTTCTATTTGTGGGTAAACTACTGATTTTGCAGTCTGGGATATTTATTTTTCTTTTCCCCTGTTATCCTTTGTTTTTTTTTCTCTGCTTAATCTTAAAAATAACTCTTGAAATTTTATATTACCTAGAAGGATATGATCAGTAATTTTTTTGTTGCTATTATTGTAAAAATTGCTTACTCTTCATGTGAATTTTGATTTCCTGTAAGTGAAAAGCTAATTTACATGCTATGTATGTATATCTCTTCTTACCTTTTGAATTTTGTTATTTTGTTATATGAAATACAAAAGGTTGTTGATTTGGATATGGAATCTGATTGTCGAAAGGAAACGTTAGAAATAAATGAAGAGGAAAATTTATTTGACGGTGACGAATTAAGAGTGGAAATAGAGGTGTGTAATGAAGTTCAAGCATATAATCTTGTGCAACTCTTATGCATTGAAGAAAGGATTTAGCATTCGTAAAGGAAATATTCGAAGAGATGCAAAAAACAATATCAGACAACGAGACTATTTGTGTTCAAAGTAAGGGTTTTATGATGACCTTTGTGAAGTGAAGACAGTTCATCAATTGGATACAAGGACAGGTTGTAGGGCTTTAATTCGATTCACTGTGGATGATGGTGTGTGGAAGATAAGTCATATAAATTCAGATCATAATCATGAGTTTGCTAAGCTTGAAGAAAGACAATTTCTCAAATCTGGTCGGAAGATACAAAAGGCTCACGCAAATGTTATGTCTTCTATGGTTGAAGCAGGTATAAGGCCAACAAAGTCGTATTCATATTTGGCAAAAGAAGTTGGTGGTTTTGAGAATGTTGGGTTCACTAAGAAAGATTGTCTAAATTATTTGCATAGGAAGAAGGAAGAATTGATTGAAGGAGGGGATGCACAAAGTTTGATCAATCATTTTAAGCATAAACAAGCTGAGGATCCTAATTTTTTCTATAGTGTTCAAGTGGATCAGTGTACTGGATGACAAATTTTTTTTGGAGAGATGGTAGATCAAAGTTAGACTATGATTGCTTTGGAGATGTTCTATGCTTTGATACCACTTTTCGGACCAACAAATACAACCTAATATGTGCTCCATTTGTGGGAGTTAATCATCATTGGAAAAATGTCTTACTTGGTTGTGTTTTTTTATTGGATGAAAGCACAAAATCATTTGTTTGGTTGTTTGAAACTTTTTTGGAGTCAATGGGAAACAAACACCCGATAACCATTTTCACGGATGAGGATAAAACGATGGCAAATGCAATTGAGATTGTATTTCCACAAACACGCCATCGATTATGTACTTGGCATATCGCTAAAAATGCTACTCAACCTCTTGCTGGTCTTTATACTAACCCAGAGTTTAGTAAATATTTCAACAAGTGCTTCTATGGTTGTTTGAGTGAATCAGAATTTGAAGACACATGGGATCACATGATTAAAACCTTCAAGCTTGAGAATCATTCGTGGCTGCAAAAGTTATATTCACTTAGAAGAAAATGGTGTTCAGCTTTCAACTTAGATTATTTCTCAGCTAATATTAGATCTACCCAAAGGGTTGAGAGCACAAACAATATCTTTCATCAGATTTCTACAAAAACAATGAGTCTCACTAGTTTTGTGCAACACTATGAGCAAAAAACAGCAGATATGAGATTGGCAGAGTTGGAAGAGGATTTTCGTTGTAAAAATGGAATGCCTCATCTTAAAGCAAAGAGTGGTATCTTTAAGCAAGCAGCTAGTGAGTATACCATTAAGATCTTTTCATTCTTTGAAAAAGAGTTGTTGGGCTGTTTTGAGGTTAGGCTGGATGAAGTTTGCAATGTTGGTGCAAAATATGTTTTTGAAGCAATAGAAGAAGGTCATGAAAAGGTTTACAAAATCCATTTTGACTCCATAACTTTCAATATTTCTTGTTCGTGTAAGTTATTTGAAACCAAGGGATTGCTATGTCGTCATGCCCTGAAAGTGTTAGATTCCAAAAATATCACAAGTATACCAAGTCAATACATATTGAAAAGATGGACTAAAGGGGCCAAGAAAGGAATTGTTGTGAATAGTGACTTATGTGAATCTTATAATAAGAAGGCGAGATCTGCCCAATCATTGCGTCTGAGTGAGTTGATGCATGAAGCAAATAATGTTGTTAGTATAGCATCATTATCTGATTCAGGAACAAGGCTTGTCAAACAAAAGTTAGCAGAGGTTATGATGTTACTTGAAAGTGATATGGAAATTACTAGATCAAAGGAAAATTTAAATAGCATTGGTGACCAAACTCTTCATGATGTGCTCATTGCTAAGCCACTAGTTTTGAATCCCCCCACTATAAGGGCTAAAGGCATAACAAATGCTAGGATAAAAAGTCAATTGGAGAAGAAAAGAAAAAAAAAAAAAAAGAAAGACGCAAGAGTTGGAAATTCCTCTCGAACTTCAAGACCTACCACCATGGCTGCGAGTAAGAATTATTTTCTTCAAGTTGTTTTTAACTAGATTGATATTAATTAGGTTTCAACTATTTTTTATAGTATTTAATTTCATGTGCTAATAATTTTTTTTTTTGTAGGTCAATCTGAGCAAGAAACCAACAGTGTTCCGCCTCATTCAACTCATTATAATCCATCATTGCATCACTTTGGTGTACTTATTCTTACACTTCATTATTTTGATGGCTAATTTTAATGTTTATCTCCTAATGTTATATGTATTTTTAGGATATTCCAAGCCATACTTTTGGACATCCGAATTTTCAATTTACAACCATGCTTCAAGGAAGTGATCAAATGCCTTACTTGAGTCAGGTATATGAATTTAATATATACTCATGGGATAAAGAAATTAGATATTTCTAACTTGAGATTATTTTATGATGCATTAGGATTCATCTACAACTTTGAATGCAAATTTCACATTTGGACAATCAACTAATTTAAATCAGGTTTGACTCATGATATAAAATATACTTTTAATTGTGTTAATTTCCATAATGACTCATGGATTAAGTTGTGATGCAGAATGTATATTTTAATAGTTTGAACCAATTGCGTCGGTGGTAAGACTGATAAGGGCTGGTTGATGTCTTTTTATGGGTTTGAAATCTATCTCAAGGTTGTGACAATAGGTACATAGATATTCTTTTATTCATAATATGAACGTCTGAAGGATGTGCTATGTTTTGTATTAGTTTTCTAATTTTTGTTTGGACATCTTATTTGAACAGGTGTAATGTGCTCATTTTGATGTATAAAGACCAATATATTTTGCAACAGGAGAACAATATAATCTTTAGTTTGGCAAAATTACATTTTTGTAAATGTGACGTAGTGTTCTCCTTTTCTTTTTGTTATGTTATTTGGCCGAGGTTACACTTTTGTACAAGGGAATAATTCCTTTTCCTTTTAGTTGCACTATTTGGCCAAAAGACTACTTTTGTACATGAGATTAAGTTTGTGCTCTTCCTTGATATGCTATTTGAAGAAGGATTAGTGAATTATAAATCCATTCATGCAAGTTACCCATGTTACACTTGATCAAAGAAGTTTAACATATTTCTTTTTTGAGTTATTGATATCATGCGAAAAGAAAAAAAAAACTTCTTCTTTGAGTTATTAATATCATAAACAAAATTGTACAGCAAACTAAATTTTATTAGCATTACTTCATTATTAAAAAAAAAAACAACAAATGTCATTAGTTGTAGCAGTAAAATAAATCACTTTGTTAAAAAGATAAAGTATAAAAAAATTCTATGGATAGAAGAGAGGAAGGAGAGGGATTGAACAGAGACAGGAACGATTTTGAACAACTGGAAGGCTTTTGCATAAGAAACGGAAGATGAATGGCAAAAAAGGAAAAGAAGGTAAAACATTAACTGAGTTTGGGAAAGAAAAAAAAAATTAATTGGTTAGTAAAAGGGCTGGCACGGATGTAGAGATGGGATGAGAGATAAATTTTACTTTTGGTTGCTTTTATTGATTAAAATATATTAGTACAAGTTTTTAAAGAAAATTGGCATTTGGCAGTATTCTATTGGCTTGGGATAATGAGTTGGAAAACTGACCTGGCATCCAGGAAAGTTTTTCTCAAAAGAGGAGAGGGTTTTTCACTTTTACATTTACTAGCCTCCCTCCCAGAGTCCAGAGTCCCTACCCCCTCCCGGCTTGGTGCATTTTTACTCACTACTTTAATCATAGGTGTATTCTCACCACCATCCTCAATGTTTGATGCATGTCCATAGGTATAATCATGATTCCATAAATACAAAGCAAAAATTAACTATGGTTATATCTATATACACGTGTTAACCATTGAGGATAGTAATGAGGATACACGTATAGTTAAAATGATGTGCAAAAATGCTCCCCTCCCGGGCTGCACCTGCAGTGCACTTTGCACATGGTCGGCACACTTCCATAATCCCATTCCGTGAGCGTTACGTTACGTTAGTCCATACAATACAATCCAACAAACAAACAAAACATTATTTGTGGGCCTCGTGGCCCAAGCTTCGCATGTCTTTGTCTGTCTTTACCATAGAAGAATCCGAAATGGTGCGGCCCGCTCCAGACCAACTAGTAAAGCACAGCCCATCAGCAATCAACATGGATTTTTTATCGTTATAATTTTGTCACTGCTTGATGGCCATGGAAACAAAAAGGGTACTTGAAATTGAAAGTCAACTTCACTTTAATCGGAGTACATTTGTTGACCAATAATCCAGCCGGAGTATGTAGGAAGGAGACCTATGAACAACATATGCCGCATGCAAAGAAATATCAAATTTCATCGGTGGTATATGGTATTATGGTGTGGTGATCATCACAAAAGAAAACAGGTACATCTCACTGAAAACAAAAATTTGCTTTGCTTTAGTCAATGTTTTATGAGATCTGGTAATTTTAAATCAAAAGTTATTTTTTATTATTATACAGAAATGCAAAAGAAGTAAGTAAAAAGATGAGGTCAA
The DNA here is from genome assembly GCA_018703695.1 of Prunus fruticosa. Taxonomy (NCBI): domain Eukaryota; kingdom Viridiplantae; phylum Streptophyta; class Magnoliopsida; order Rosales; family Rosaceae; genus Prunus; species Prunus fruticosa. The sequence goes on along the minus strand of CM031920.1, from coordinate 339,605 downwards.
GAAAAACAAACGCAAATATTAATAAATAATTTCATGCGTGAGAGTCAGATGAGGGTCATTGACACATTGTTGTTCTAATTCGGCGGCTATAGTTAATTGAAGTCGTCGATAGGCGCCCCCCATTAAATTTGAATGGGGTATTTTTCAATGTTGATGGCTGGCAGTGGCTTGGTTTCTGAGATATACTCCTACACCTACTTGTCTATTGCACTCGCATTGCCGTATTCCCACCATCACGTCAACCGTCGGACACTTGACTTGATCTAAGTGTTCGATTTGAGAAATGCTAACTGCCTTATCATTTAGTTTGTGTTACGTTATTTATACATAAATTTATATATTTTAATGCAAAATACTAAGATTTTGCTTATGAAAATAATGAGTTGAATATAGACGAGGCAAACTAAACAAGAAAATGCAGTCAGTATTTAAGAAATCGATTTTAACGGCCAAGCCAAGGTAGAGTTGAGCAATATACGTACGTATCAATGAGTATGGGGGTGGGTGCGCACATGCACTAGTCTGGGGGCTGCATGTTCATTTATTATTCATTTGCGTCAACAAAACACCCCTGGGCTGGGTCGTGTAAATACTGCCTGTCTGCCTGCCGCCTGCCTGGCTGGGTGTAATAATAAGTAAGCAAAGAAAGTAGAGGCAACAGCTACAGCAGCAACAGTAGCACCAAAACAAAACAAACAACGGAATCTCATCTCTCTCTCTCTCATACGATACGATAGATAGGCGAATCTCTCCACCTAATTCAGCACGTGTTCACTCCCACGAGTCTCCAATGGGGTGCTGCCTGTCGTCTCGTCGATAACTTCCAAGTAATGGGAATTGGACTTTGGCCTTTTCCTATCTCATGACCTCACCTTTTCTGCTTACTACCATTATGCCCTTAATCCTCTCGTGGTTGGTAGGATAGCATCATAGACGAGTAAACCGGCAAAATATTTTATCACCAATAGTCAGTCATGCATGCGTTACAAGTTTACTTTTTAGTCCTAATGGTTTGCTGTTTTTACCCTTTTTTCTTCTTCTTCTGAAAATCAATTTTGTCAATTTTATTATTTCAATTTCAATTTAGAGCAATTCAATGACACATTTCAATATCTATCAAAATCCTCCGAATTCCATTAAGTTTTGACCACATCCCCTCATGTGGAGGGTTGTTTCTTTTAATTAACTTTAGCATTTAACGGTAAAATATAAACTTTAACTCTTCCCATTCACTTTAAGCGGTTACAATTGGGTGAATGGGGAGGAATTTAGCTCGAGTAGACCAAAATATTCCTCTGCTTGAGGGGCATGTGGTCAAAACTTAAGAGAATTGGGATAAATTTTGACATAAATTGAAACATGTTGCTTCTAATTGAAAACTACAATGACAAAATATAAAACTATGTGTTATGCAAATAAATAAATTTCAACAAATTTACGTGACCTTAAAAAAACATATGCATTTGTATTGTGGAACATGAACCTATGTAATGAGGCAAACATTTAGATTGGGTTGTTTTATAAAATTGAGATATCCAAACTACTTTGTGAGGGGATGCAAGGAATTCAACTAATAGTAATAGTAATGAAGTTTGGAAGCGAGAGCAGTCCAAAAATATGAGCAGCCAATACCTCCCACTAATTAATTACGAAAATGTGTCATAATTTAGATAATTACATTGCTAAAGTAATCATAGCAGCAAAAATACATTTGGTTGTTACATACCAAATTGGTTTGATTTTTATTTTCACCATTATACTATAAGGGCGACAAAGTGTATTATCTATCATTTTATATTATGAACTTACCATTCATTTATTTTAACTTACTTTTTTATTATTGAAAGATATGCGATTGTTAGAATATCATAAGATTATGGCGGAGATAATGACTTATTTTAACTTACTTCAACTGTATTTTTTCCTTTTTTTAAATGAAAGATTCAATGCCTAACACACACAACTTTATAACCTATGCATCCATTAAATTCGGGAAAAAGCCCAAAAATCCTGCATGGAGCCTAGCCTATGCATAATGATGCCATAATCCGTGAACATGGGTGCTGGGACCCAAACACATGCACATTCGCAAATAATTTTATTAATATTTATTTTTTCTCTTGTTTATTGTATTTGACTATATATCGGTGGATTCTAAAATCGTAAAATGCCGCGTAAAAAAAAAAGCCCCAATATTCTGACTTGTGCAGTGAGAAATCCAAGAATGGCAACAAGTGCAATTTTGGCAGAATGCGGATCCAATTGTGCAAGAAGATCCAGTTTAAAAGCTGAAAGTCACTAACTCATTTTTCTCCCTCTGTAGTCTGCAGTCTTATTATACATTACAAACATCAAGCGCATCTCTGTCTTTCTCTCTGAGTCTGGCATGGCGGATCTGAAGTCAAAGTTTCTCCAGGTCTACTCTGTTCTTAAATCGGAGCTCTTGGAAGACCCTGCTTTTGAATTCACCAACGACTCTCGTCAATGGGTCGAGCGGGTAACATCTTCATTTTTTCCTTTTAGCTTCAATGCCATGCTTGTTGTTTCTTTTCAATTCGAGCTCGATAACGATGAATTGCTTCCGTTGTTCATGAAAACGAGAGAGGACCTCACTCAGAAGCAATATACAAGTACAGGGAATAGTGGGGTTGCATCAAATACATATATAAGACAGATCATATTGATTTCAATTTTGAGAAAATGCTACATAAAATAATTTCACAATCTGTGGTGGAAACTGGGTTGTCAGCATATTACATTTGTTTTGCTCACATCATCAGTATTAGCCAGCATAGGAAAAGAAAATCCCAGGGACAATATCAAATACAGAAATCGAAGCCCACTTGCATTTGGATGTGAATAATTCTGCTATCCCAGAGAATGCCTAGACATTTGAAGTTCCATACATTTGTTATACGGTCCTTTTTAGTCCCTTCTACTTGCATCTCCTAGAAACCACCTAGGAGGACTCTAGGACTTTCTCTAATCACATGTTGATGCCCTCCTACATTATGAATAGTTCCCAAAAGTAATTTTCATTTTTACATCTTTGGTTGGTGGCTAATAATTTGGTATAGTAACTTTTGGCATACAGATGGGTTCCTCTGCATTGCATGCGTGTGGTGCGTAAGCATTATTTCATTAATATATGCACCTTATCTTTGGTTCCTGACTTCCCAATTTACTTTTTTCTGTTACAGATGATGGACTACAATGTTCCTGGAGGTGAGGGTTCAAAAGTCACGTGAACTTTTTAACCAAAATTTCTTGTGCATTAAATTCAGTTTATCAGGTTAGCTCTTATTCAAGCACTTCTGACTCTTATTCTATCTTGCAGGGAAGTTGAACCGGGGATTGTCTGTTATTGATAGCTATCAGCTGTTGCAAGAAGGAAGGGAATTAACTGAAGACGAAATCTTCCTGGCCAGTGCTCTGGGTTGGTGCATTGAATGGGTATGATAAACCACTTCCATTATCATTTGAGCGTGTGAATTCTTTTTTAGATATTACTGTTCTAGTTGCTTTAGCTTTTCTCTCGTTCATTGCAAAAGAAACTTACCATTTGATGGTGATACCACTTGCAGCTTCAAGCATTTTTTCTGGTTCTTGATGACATCATGGATGGCTCTCACACACGGCGTGGTCAACCTTGCTGGTTTAGATTGCCCAAGGTTTGTGGGAAGGGTGAACGTATATGGGTTTCTTAGTTTAATTTGGTGTTGTCATTGTTAGTAAAGCAACTTACATGTGAAACTGTATTGTGTAGGTTGGTATGATTGCAGTAAATGATGGAGTTGTACTCAGAAACCATATTCCAAGGATCCTCCGAAAACACTTTAGGGAAAAGCCATACTATGTGGATCTTCTTGATTTGTTCAATGAGGTAGTGGACTTGCAGAGTGTTGGCCTGATCAGTTTTCACTTTAATAGAAAGCTAAAGGCTAACTTATGTCATGTTTCCATAGGTGGAATTCCAAACTGCTTCAGGTCAGATGATAGATTTGATCACTACTATTCAAGGAGAAAAAGATCTATCCAAATACTCTTTGTCAATGTGAGTGAAATATTGTACAAAGATTATTGCAATAGCAAAATGTTTGTAGACATGTTAAGTTTTTAAAATAAGTAACCAACCCAGTGCTATTCCTATTAAGAACTTAATGCACTATGCTGCAGAAAAGAATTACAAGAGCTTGCATGAAATTCACAAATGCACGTTGAGGGTTGAAGATAATCTCATGACAAGGACTGATCCATTACCTGCTTTTGTATAGTGTATTCATAAGCCTTCACTAATGATGGCACATTTGGCTGTCTGTACAATAAGCTTATGCATTCTGTGATCTATGGGTTATAAAGGTCTAACAGCTTGGGTTCATGACCACTTATTTAATTCCTTGCAATAGGCTCTGAACTTTTGGCATGGTATGCTCGCCAGCAGAGTTAAATCTCTGCAGCTGACTGCATATTTCATTATTTTTTCTGAACACCTGTGGCCAATATTCTCACTGCTTGGGCTTAGGACCACTGGAACCTTTAGAGACCTTTTAATAGGCTATGAGCATGGCATGCAGGGTAACTGGAGATAAATCTAGCAATGTGACTGTATGGTTTTCCTTTTAGTTATTTCCTAAAACGTTAATTGACTATGTTTTCTATTTCTATCATGCTATAGTATCATGCTATTCAACCTTTTATGTGTTTGTTAATGTATAAATAGTTTGAATCTCTTGCAGTCACCGGCGTATTGTTCAGTACAAGACTGCCTATTACTCGTTTTATCTTTCAGTGAGTACTTATTCTTTCAGCACTTAAAGCATTACTACTTGAATTGTTAGTGTCTTTTTCAATTCCAGTGTGTGTGAAACCATTATTTGTAAATCAGCATCTTCGTCCGTTTGGTTCTAGTTCATAAGCGGCATTCCTTATCCTAGATTCTGTACCTAGTCTCTGAGTATATAAACTTTCTTTGGTCTCTGTTTAAGTCAATAAGAAGTCTAATTTGAGAAGTACACAAAACATTTTGATTCCTAAAATAGTATTCATACCATAAGATATTCACATTCTATGGCGTCTTATCTTATTTTCTTGTGTTTTACATTGAAGAATTTGTCTGACTGTTTTCTACTCAGGTTGCATGTGCATTGCTTCTGTCAGGTGAGGAACTGGAAAACCATATTGATGTAAAAAACCTTCTTATTGAGATGGGGATCTACTTTCAAGTACAGGTAATTTTTTGTTGAATATACAGAATACCTGTAATTATTATTTTGCGTAAATCATCCCCCCTCCACACAGTGGAACTCCTCATTTATTTTCAATAACCTCGTTTTTTTTCTTCTTCTTTTAATAGGATGATTATTTGGATTGCTATGGCAATCCTGAAACAATTGGTAAGGTGAGATTCCGGGAGATGTATATTCAGCCTTAAATAGTTGAATATTTCTTCTGTTGCTTGTTTGATGGGAATTCTTAGTCAAGTACTTTGTTTGTGCTATCAGATAGGAACAGACATTGAAGATTTCAAGTGCTCTTGGTTGGTTGTGAAAGCATTGGAGCTTAGCAATGAGGAACAAAAGAAAATACTATATGTAAGAGTGCCTTTTTAAATAATTTAAAAAATTATTGTCTGTTGTTTCCTAATCAAAATGAAGTGTTGTCACTTATGATGCATGTGTGTTTGCACAGGAGAACTATGGGAGAGCAGACCCAGCAAATGTGGCAAAAGTAAAAGCCCTCTACAAAGAACTTGATATTGAGGTTCGAAGTCAATCGTATGAAATTAGTCCTAGAGTAATATATGAAGCGTAGAGTATAAGATTTCTGGTATTGGTAGGTGCTGACAAGGTGTGCTTTTAACCCAACTAACTTTGTGATTCTGATAGGGTGTATTTGCGGATTATGAGAGCAAAAGCTATGAGAAGCTGACGAGTGGTATTGAAGGTCACCCTAGCAAAGCGGTGCAAGCAGTGTTGAAGTCCTTCTTGGGCAAGATATACAAGAGGCAGAAATAGGAATATGTGGCTTTGGGAAGGACAGAGCTAGGTTGGAAGATGTCAATTTTCCGGGTTGTCGTTGCTGATTTCTGCTTCAATTTTTCTGGAAAAAAAAAAGCGAGAAAGAAAGAACATCCAATAGTGTTGTATTTGTGTTTGTATCCTAGTTTAATAAACAATGGCAGTTGCCTAAGGTTTTGCTTGCTTAGTTCAGTGTTGAATAAACATCATTAATCAATCAAAGTTCATAACATTCTAATTCAGACATGCAATGAGCTCTCTCTCTCTCTCTCTCTCTCTCTTATATATATATATATATATATACACATTATATAATCGCAGAAGTAAAGTTATGAGACATGTAGTGATTGTCAAACCTGAAGCTGATTACCAGCTGAGATTGATCCTCGATCCAATATAAGATGAGAAACAAAATGTAATATAATGCTGATGATGGTATGTATACATAGAAATGGAATGCTGATGCTGGTGTGGTTGTTTTCCAAGTCGTTTGCAAATTGCAGCAAAAAATAAAAGATAAGTATTATGCAATATTGAGCGACTGAATGAATATTTAAATGAATGGGAGTGGCAGGCAGGCAGTCAGTTTTGACGTTGTCATTTAAATGAATTTGCGGATTACCAGCTGTTGTTGACAATCCAAAAACTCATCCAAATGCGTTGTTGACTTTACTGAATCAGAAGAAGAGTGCAAACTGTAAAGTAAACAATGAGCATGAGAGAGAGAGAGAGAGAGAGAGAGAGAGAGAGAGATTGGAAATATATACTAGTTAATTAGTTACTGATAATAATAGAGTGAATGGTGGGGCTGGGGGTTTAAGGGTAACCTAACCTCAGTCAGTCTGAATCTTTGCCTTCAACGGGAGAGGACGGGCAAAGAGTTTTTCGGATTAATTTGAGTACAACTAGAAGAAGCAAGCAGGCCCTGCCCCAACTCCCGAGTCCCGACTCACTCCGGACTCTCGAGTCCAGTCCAGTTGGCCTTAACCTTAGGCCTACATCATACATTGACTTGACATTAAAATAGCTCTAAAGTTTCATTATCAATAGTATTAGTATATATAAATAAACAAGCTTGTGGGGTTGAGCAATTGACGCCGCGGGTGAAGCGTTAATTAATGGATCCCTTCAAAGGAGGTGTGGCTGTCGACTAAAGTACCTTGCCTATTCTTTTATTTAGGGGTAAATTGCCGAATACTCTTTGAACTATTTCGACGGTCGAAGTTACCACAATGAATTAATTTCTCAGCCAATTTAGCAATTGTATTAAATTTATTCGTCAATTTCACCTATATCGTTAACTTTTTCACAATTCTATCCAAATGCCCGTTAAATATAAGGGTAAATTTGATATTTTACAAGGTATACTATTAAGAAAAATAAGGAAAATGTAAAGAAAACCACCTACCAATTTCTTCTCCACCATTTCCCAACCACCACCTACATGCCACTCCCCTTCCTCCCACCTCGAACCTGCAGAAACCAGAACCCCCTTCCCCCCTTCCCCTCCCCCCTGATTTCTTCTCCCCCCATTTCCCAACCACCACTCACAGACCCCTCCCCCCTCCTCCCTCCTCCCATCTACAGAAACCAAAATCCCCTCTCCCCCTCCCCCCGATTTATTTCTCCCCCATTCGAGCTCTTTGAAGAACTAGATAAAAATAAATAAATTTTTAATTCAATAGTGAAGCATATGCCTTACATGGTACTTTTTAAACCAAGATTTGGATGGAGATTGCCAAAAATTAAAGGTGGTGGGTAAATTGGCGATAAAATTTAATATGATGGCTAAATCGGTAGGAAAAAAAATTCAAGGGTTGAGATTTCGACAAGCGTGATAGCTTGGGGAGTATTCAATAATTTACCCTTTATTTAGAGACACCAATAAATAAATTAATTAATTAGTCAAGTTCATTTATTTTTCATTTGATTTTGGGTATTTTAGTGAAACTCCCTTAAATTAAATATAAGTTAATTAGTAATCCCTTCTTGGTTGTAAGTTGTAAGTTGTAATTTGTAATTTGTAATTTGTAATTTGTAATAATACCTCACGGGACGGGGCGGGACTGGGTAATGAAAGGTAGGCAGGCCCAACCCAACTTAACATACAAAGCAAAACGTGACAAAAGACTCTCATGGGAAATTCCCCATACTCTAATCATTCTTTTTAAACAAAGCAGCTGCAAAAATGCAATCAACTGTGATGTAGCAAAACAAAGACACTCAACTAATTATTAGTATTATTAATACGCAATCTATTACTTGCAAAATCTTAAAAATAGAAAATGAAAATGTATTTTAATTGAGAAAGTCAAAAAGTCAAACATCCTACGCGCAGTAGGAAATTGAACCAGATAGAGAAAAGAATAAAAATAATAAGGCTACTAAAATAAAACATAGGAAGACAAAAGTCTCCGAGCTTTAAACTTTTACTTCAAAAATGGCCCTTCCTGACTCGGCCAGCTTTCCACTTTGATCATCCATTTGACCCACCCCCCAAAAAAACAAAAAGACTTTCCATTTGGGATTGGATTGATGATAAATTTCCCCCCTTCTTCTGAAACTATCTTTCTTTCTAATTTTAAAGGGTTTGGCCGTTGGGCTCCTGTTGTGTCGATCTCTTCTTCCTCTCTCGTTCATTCTGTTTGTGTGTTTTCAAATTTCCGTTTAATTCAGAGAAATAAAGAATTCAAATTGTTATTAGCATTATCAATTTCGGGTATTCAGAAGCTCCGACGATCAGGCGATTTTCGTCGCATTGCCAGTGCGTGACAAATTGGAGATTTTTCTCCTAAAGTTTCCCTTTTCATGATGTCATTCGTTTCATTCTATTCGTACATTTCATAATCCCACCCATTTATTTGATCAATTTGATCAATTTGATCATATTGGCTTTGCTTTTGTTTTGTTTATTTGTTTAATTTTATCCTTATGTTGTAAATTGTGATCATACATCCATACATACATACATACAGACAAAGGATTGGAAGAATATTTATCTTTTATCTGAGTGAATGATAAAAAATGAAGCTGGTGGTTCAAGTAATGGGGGCTCGAGATCTGCCAGCAATGGATCTAAACGGGTTAAGTGATCCGTATGTGAAGGTGCAGCTGGGAAAGCAGAAGTTCAGGACCAAAGTGGTGAAGAAGACCTTAAACCCATATTGGGGAGAAGAGTTTGCCCTGAAGGTTGAGGACCTCAATGAGGAGCTACTCATCTCTGTTTTGGATGAAGACAAGTACTTTAACGATGACTTTGTTGGGTGTGTCAAGCTCCCTGTTTCCCAAGTCTTCGATGCCCGCAATAAGTCCCTTGAAACTGCTTGGTACCCTCTCCAACCCAAGAGTAAAAAGTCCAAGAACAAAGATTGTGGTACGCTACCTACCCGCTTGCCTTCTTTCTTATCCCATAGATGACATAAATGTTAAACCTTCCTCATTCTTTCATTCCTTCTTGTCTTGTGCTATCTATTATTATTCATTTCTGCTGTGTGTCGTTGATATTTGTTAGTAAGGATTTGCATTGCATCACTTTCTGTCAATATACCCAGTTCAAACTGTTGCAATCAGCTTCATTGGCTTATTTTTGAATTGAAGTTGCATCTCATGCCTCTTTTTTAAGAAACAAAACTTGGGATTCTTGTCGCAAATTGAGATGTTCTTCGGCTATTTGAGTTAAAATTGCAAATTGCTTTCTGGCAATGCCTATTTGTGAATTGTAGTTACTTGTCATAATATATATATATTTTTCCCTCACAGGAGAGATTCTTTTGACGATACATTTTTCTCTAAACAATTCATTTGCGGACTCAGCTTCTGATGTTGGTGACATAGGATTTGAATCACCTTCAAGGTCTTTCAGTGGTCCATCTGAATCAGCTTCTCCTGTGAGAGTGAAACAAGAAGAAACCGCAAGCTTTAAGGAAGAGAAGCTTTGTACGCAGAAGACCTTTGCTGGTCGAATAGCTCAGATTTTCAATAAAAATCCTGATACAGTTTCAGCTTCCTCTAGCAGAGTTGACTTGATCGAGCTTGCTGAAACTGCTAAGTCCGAGGTTTATGAGAGCAGTTCTGAGGATCAGTCCTCTTCCGCTACATTTGAAGAACTAATGAGAACAATGCAGTCACGAGATCAAGTGAGTGAAACCCCAAGCAACTTACCAGGAGGAGTGCTTCTAGATCAATTGTATGTCACTCCACCCCAAGACATAAACACTTTCCTATTTTCACCGGATTCAGGTTTTCCAAAATCACTCGCAGAAGTGCATGGAACTACAGAATTGGAAGTAGGACCGTGGAAATTAGATAACAGCAGCGAGAGCGTCAAACGAGTAGTTACATATGTTAAGGCAGCAACTAAGTTGATAAAGGCTTGCAAGGGAACTGAGGACCAAGTGTATCTCAAAGCTGACGGGAAGGTTTTCGCAGTTTTAGCAAGTGTAAGCACTCCTGATGTTCCGTATGGGCGCACTTTTAGGACAGAATTGCTCTACTGCATTACACCTGGGCCTGAGCTGCCATCAGGAGAACAATCTTCACGTTTGGTAATATCTTGGCGGATGAATTTTCTGCAGAGCACCATGATGAAAGGAATGATAGAAAATGGAGCCCGACAAGGTTTAAAGGACAGTTTTGACCAGTTTGCTACTTTATTGTCCCAGAATGTTAAGCCAGTTGATTCAAAGGATCTTGGGTCCAATAAGGACCAGGTTTTGGCATCACTGCAAGCTGAACCCCAATCTGATTGGAAGCTGGCAGTACAATATTTTGGCAATTTCACTGTGGTCTCCACAGTATTTATTGGGTTGTATATGCTTGTACATATTTGGCTTGCCACACCCAGCACTATTCAAGGGCTGGAGTTTGTTGGGCTTGACTTGCCAGATTCAATTGGTGAATTCATTGTCTGTGGTGTCTTGGTTCTTCAAGGAGAAAGGGTGCTGGGGTTGATCTCACGCTTCATGCAGGCCAGAGCACAAAAAGGTACATCAATCTTAGTGGTTACTCATTCTTATTAACGACAACACTCTTATCCTGTTAATCATATTACCTTTCTCCAGCTGAGAGTCTGATCCTTCTTTATTACACAATTCATTCATTCATTGTACGGGAATGATTTAGATAGATTAACAATTACTATCAGTATCACTATACATGCCTGGTCTTTTATCTACTCCCATAAATTCCACTTTTTAAATAGAGAACTGCATTGTTTTTTTAACTGCTTTTGCTTGCTCATCATTTATTTTTCTCCTCTATTTGGGGGACACAAACTTTGCATGTCCCGAACTGTTTCTAAGCTGTTCTATGTTTATCTTCTTTTTTCTTTTGTTTCAAATGTGATTTATCCTTTATCTTCTTTGTGTGTCTAATAATAGGCAGTGATCATGGAGTCAAAGCCCAAGGAGACGGTTGGCTACTAACTGTTGCCTTGATCGAAGGAAGTAACATAGCAGCTGTTGATTCAAGTGGGTTCTCTGATCCGTATGTGGTGTTCACTTGCAATGGGAAAACTAGAACCAGCTCAATCAAGTTCCAGAAATGCGATCCCACATGGAATGGTGATTTTCATTTTATTCTTAATCAACTATGTTTGATTTTGAATTTATACTTCTTCTGAAGACATTTTTCAGTATCTAATTGATTATAAATGTCAATCTAAAATTTAGAATAACTTTTTAGATTATGCAACATTTATAATCTAAATCTAGGTATTGATTTCTTGTTGCTCGCAGAAATATTTGAGTTTGATGCAATGGATGAACCTCCTTCTGTGCTGGATGTGGAAATCTATGATTTTGATGGACCTTTTGATGAAGCTGTCTCTCTGGGCCATGCTGAAATCAATTTTGTAAAAACTAATATATCAGATTTAGCTGATCTGTGGGTTCCTCTTCGAGGAAAGTTAGCTCAGGCATGCCAGTCAAAACTCCATCTGAGAATTTTCTTAAATAACACAAGAGGTGGCAACGTTGCAAATCACTTTTTAACAAAGATGGAGAAGGAGGTGGGCAAGAAGGTACAGCAGTTCGATACTTCTGAAATTCATATTACCAGTGTTCTTTTTCTTATATTCCCTTTTTAGTAGTGTTCTACATTCCTTTCATATATTCCTTCTCATGATTTTTCATTAACCTATTGTAGATAACTGTGCGGTCTCCTCAAACAAATTCAGCCTTTCAAAAACTGTTTGGGCTTCCACCAGAGGAATTTCTCATCAATGACTTTACCTGTCACTTGAAACGAAAAATGCCCCTGCAGGTGCCGTTAATATGGTTACACATCTGTTGAAATTTTCCTAACACTTGACTTTCTATTTTTTTGATCCATACCTAGAGAAAGTAACCTTTTCTTTTGCTCCTCATGAACTGTTATATGCATTGTTAGTTAAATTTCACTTACAGTTCTTCCCTTGCAGGGCCGCCTATTTCTTTCTGCAAGAATAATTGGATTCCATGCAAATTTATTTGGTCACAAGACAAAGTTTTTTTTCCTCTGGGAGGATATAGAAGAGATTCAAGTTGTTCCTCCTACTCTGTCATCTATGGGAAGTCCAATTGTAGTCATGACTCTGCGGCCAGGTAGAGGTATGGATGCAAGGCATGGTGCAAAGACACAAGATGGGGAAGGCAGGCTGAAGTTCCATTTCCAGTCCTTTGTGTCTTTCAATGTAGCGCACAGGTACTCGAAAGGCGTCCTAGAATACTCTGGCATTCACTTCTACAAAATTGAAACTTTTTTTTTATTTTTTGTGGGCTTTTTGTCTTTAATTGTTTAATATCATCTGATTAGCATATGTTTGGTCTGCCTTTGTCTTCTTTTTTAATTAAACTAGATATCTTTCAGCATATGTTTGGTCTGCCCTTGCCTTCTTTAATTGTTTAATATTGTTAGGGTATCATCTGTTGTGCATGAGTATCCGATCTCAACCGACCTTATACCATTTTATGAGCAATTGATGCTTGCATAGGATAAGATTTGATAATGAAAACAATGTTCTACGACAGTAAAAGAATGAACATGATATCATATCTCATGTTGACTCAAACATCTGATATTTCTGAATAGGACAATCATGGCTCTTTGGAAGGCTAGATCTTTGAGTCCTGAGCAGAAGGTGCAAATAGTTGAAGAAGAATCTGAAGTCAAGATCCAAAATGAAGAGAGTGGGTCTTTCTTAGGCCTTGATGATGTCAGCATGTCTGAGGTTTATTCTTCTGCTCATTCAGTTCCTGTGAGCTCTCTCTCTCTCTCTCTCTCTCTCTCTCTCTCTCCCTTAGTGCAACTAAGAATATATCTGCATCTCACCTGCTTTAGGGGTAGAACTAAACCCTTGCTTTTCCCCTTCTGCGGATGCTGTGCCTCATGGAATCAGAATAGTTAAATCAAAGCTTCCTTCTAGATTATGTGCTGTGTGTGTGGCACTCATGACTACACAGTTCTGATTATTTTAGTGTCTGCATTGTGTTAACATATGTCTTCACTGACCATCAAATTTGTCTTGTTCACAATTTTAGACAAATTTCTTCGTTGAGCTATTTGGTGGAGGTGAATTGGACCGTAGAGTTATGGAGAAAGCTGGTTGTCTTAACTATTCTTACACCCCATGGGAATCAGAGAAGGGTGATGTGTGCGTGAGGCAGATATATTACAGATTTGATAAACGTGTTTCCCAGTATAGAGGAGAGGTGACTAGTACTCAGCAAAAGTCCCGCCTTTCTGAAAAAAATGGTTGGCTTGTTCAAGAGGTCTCGACCCTCCATGCGGTTCCGCTTGGTGACTATTTCAATGTATGAATGACATGGAACTTATGTAGAACTCTGCTTAAATAATAGTTTTTGTAAATGCCCCCCTGACTCACCTTTTTTCCCTGCATCGTTTGCAGCTTCACATTCGATACCAAATTGAGGATTTGCCCTCAAACTCAAAGGGATGCCAGGTAAAAGTGTACTTTGGGGTTGAGTGGCTCAAAGGCACTCGGCATCAGAAAAGAATTACAAAAAATGTACTAAAGAATCTGCAAGATCGCCTGAAAGACACCTTCAGTGTAGTTGAGAAGGAATTCACAAGATAGTGGGTGGATTTGGTGCATTTCTGGGATTGTAGGCATTTGACATGAGTGCTGTAGAAAAAGCACAATTTTCCTGATATTTCATCTTTCTATGGCCAAGTCTAGCAGAATTGAGCTTGACTGCATTATGTGTGAGCTTGGAGACCATCCAAATGTGTGTTTAAACATTGACTTGCAGAGGTGGTGCAATAACATTGGTATGATGGATTTGAAGGTGTAAGCGTGTACCTAGATGCTCTTCCGAGTACCGTGGTCTTGGAGTAGATGAAACAGTGGTTTGTGGCATGGAGATAGAAATGTGGACTAGTTTAGGATGGCTATTTGGTAGTTGCGTGGTGGTTGTGAATAACAGGTGCAGAGATTATGCAATAACGTGGTCATCATATTATGAAGGTTTTAATTCCTCAACCTTGGTAGTACATATGGAAGTGGCAGGTCTAGTTTTTGTGGTCTTGCCATTTCTGGCAAAAAGCAGCCCTACTTGGTGTTGGTGGTGGTGGTGAATGGTGATCATTCTTTTAGAATAGCTCAAAGTGGGATTATTCTTTCTGTTTTTGTTTCAATAGCAGTACCAAATTGTAGTTTAATGTGATGTGGCCAATTGTTAACTTGCGATCATAAATTCATTATTTAGTCTTTTCTTGGTCAACAGCTGAACTCGATTATTTTTATTTATGCTCGAAAGCCGTTTCTTCTTCTTCATTTTTTTAACACTCAACACCCGTGTTTGATTATTCCAAAGTATCCTTTTTCCAAGTATCCTTGGAATTGTAACAATGGCACTTGATTATTCCAAGTATCCTTGGAAGACTTATTACTTAAACCATTTTGTAGTTTAACAAAGAAGAGAGTCAAGCATGAGAACAAGTACCCAAATTAGAATCATAACTACCTTGTATTGAAATCGAACACCAACAATTGATGTCATGTCTCCAACATTAGTCTTGGAGATGGCAGTTGGTATCCAAAAGTTTTGATGTCTCCAGACTCTAGCATTATTCTTGAAAACAAAGGGTATTGGTTGCTGTATTTAATTACCTCTCCCGGCCCCAAAAGTTTAAAAAAGAATATAAAAATAAACAAAATAATAAAATCCCAATCCAGAATCTAGGGCAAAAAAACAAAACAAAAAACAGAGTGCGGAAGCAATTAAATTGAAAAAAAAAAACAGAATGAGGAGGAGGGAAGGAAGCAAAGACAGAGGAAGGAGGCAGCGGCTTTTAGGTTTTCGTTGTTTTTGTTAATGAAAATTGCTTGGAATTTCAAAGGCCCCTTTATTAGTTTAGTTCGCCCTCTCAAGTCTCCAGTCTCCAGTCTCCAGTCTCCTCTGAAGCTCTCTGGTTAGGCAGTTTCTTCCCTCCCTCCCTCCCTCCAAGTCCAAGGCCTCTCTGCCTTGTTTTGGCTTCGAGACTCTCAGACTGAGAGTTTGAGACTGCGAGACAGCTCCGTAAGTCTTTTGGAAATTCCTATAATTGTGCTTTTGCTTTTATTCGGCATCGATTCTAGAAAAAACTGTAATTTTGATGGTTAGATTAGATGATGACATGAGATCTGCCTATTTTGCTTATTAGGCTTTGGGATGAGATTATTATAGCAGGTGATAGAAGAGGAGGACGAGGAGGAGGCTTCTCTTCTCTACTCTCTACTCTCTCTCCCTCTATCTCTTTCTTCGGTAGACTGTAGCTCCACTCCATTTTACAAGTTAGAAATAGAATAGAATAGAATTGTATTGATGTGATTCAGTGGTTGTTGGTGTGAGACTCCGATGCTTCTATATATAAATATATATATGTATATGAATAACTTTCAGAATTCAGATTTCACGTACATTCATCCTTCTCCCGTGTCCTGAGTCCTGACTCATTTACAGAATTGCATCATGTTCGGAAGAGCTGGCCTTGATCGATTTAAGAAAGCTCAGTCCTTGGAACCCTTTTCGCTCAATCCCAATTCCAATTCCAAATCCACTCCCTCGCCCTCTCTTTCGCATTCGCATCAAGCCCAACATCAACCCCCTCCTCCCCCTCTTGCACCGCCGGAGGCTGCCCCTCTCGTGGGGGTTGGGCAGACTCCGCAGCAGCATCTCACTCAGCTTGGTGGGGGTCAGTCCACTTGGCAGCCCCCTGACTGGGCAATTGACCCCCGCCCCGGTGTGTATTATCTTGAGGTTGTCAAGGAAGGTCAGGTTCTTGACCGCATTACTCTTGATAGGCGTCGCAACATCTTTGGCCGCCAATCTCAAACTTGTGACTTTGTGCTGGATCATCAGTCCGTTTCCCGCCAACATGCCGTTGTTGTTCCTCACAAGAATGGAAGGTGAGTCACACCTTTTCTCAGTTTTCCTTTTACATCATCTACTTTCAGTTTCTATTTGCTTCAATTGCATATAATCTTCTTATTTATATGTTGGTGTAATTAGTTTATGCTTGAATTCCAGCTGGGATAGCATAATTGGATTGTACTTGAATTCCAGCTGGTTGTACATATCTGTATTGTGTGCTTGCTGTTGATTTTGTTGATCAAGTGAAGGTTTTGTTGACCAAGTTAAAGTTTGTTCTGCATGAGGGTTCAGAACCCTTAGAAAATTGTGAAGAAAAAATGAACAAAATAAATACTCTACTAATTTTTATCTTTCCAATCTTAGATTATAGAGCCAGGTGGTTGACTATTTCAATGGTTTCAGATTTAAAGAAGAGGTTTGTATTTTTAGACAAAACAAGAGTAGCCTTACGAACTGAATCATCAATTTCATGATTCAATTGATCATCTAGGAGTTTCAGGGATTGACCTATTTCACCACCATGCTTTCATGATGGCCATGGCCATGTCCTTTCATATCCATGATAGTGTTGGGATGATTGCTTGACCTGTTTGTGATGCTGTTGGGGTTTTCTTTTTTCTGTTTAGTGTCATTTACAAGCTTTATCCCTTCTGCAGCATATATGTAATTGATTTGGGATCTGCACATGGCACTTTTGTTGCAAATGAACGAGTGACTAAAGATACCCCTGTTGAGCTTGAAGTGGGGCAGTCTTTGCGGTTTGCTGCATCAACTAGAATTTATATCTTGAGAAAGAATGATGCAGCTCTTTTTCCTCGTCCTTCACCGCCTGCAGAGGTTAATCTGCCTCCGCCTCCTGATCCCTCTGATGAAGAAGCTGTCGTGGCTTATAATACGCTACTAAATCGTCATGGTCTGACCAGGTTTGACATAGGGCCTATGTCCCGTGAGTCTGGTGACTCAGGTGCAAAAGGTGACACCCAGCAGCCAGAGAGAGCATCCAAGAGAATTAGGAAGGCAAGAGTGTCATTCAGGGATCAAGTGGGCGGAGAGCTGGTTGAAGTAGTCGGGGTTTCAGATGGTGTGGATGTAGAGACTGAACCTGGTCCAGTAGGTGTAAAAGAAGGAAGTCTTGTTGGGAAATATGAATCCCTTGTGCAGATAACAGTAATACCCAAAGGAAAGGAGCAATTATCTGCAAAGGAAGACAATTCTTCCCAAAAAGGCATGACTGAAAAATTACAACAGGTCTTAAATAGAGTCAAAACTGCTTCAAAGGGTGGGATTTATGATGACCTTTATGGAGAGTCTTTTTCAGGCAAAGTGGGTTCTTCCTGGGCATATCCTTCTGCTAGTTCTAGTGGTAAACAAGGTTCTCCAAGTAGAGAAACCGATGAGAAGGCATTAAGTGTAAAGGTTGGAACTAACTCAAGCCACGCTGATGATGATGAGGATGATTTATTTGGTGATTGATTGAAGCAAGAACTCAGTGGATGATTTATTTGGTTCTCTTTTTAGGAGGTTGAAAACCTTCCGTGAAAATTATATGGTCTTGCTTCCCTTGTGAATGGGATTTTTGTTATAGTTCATCAACAAATTTCTTTGTATTGGCTTGCCTGACTCATAATCTCCAAGTTGGTTAATGTCCGAGATTGTGGCTTCGAACGCATGTAAGTTTGTGGTGAGATGCTGATTGCGGGTTGGTGTGTGGGGTGGGGACATAGTTTTGTAGTGAGAGGGTTTGTCAATATCTTTGTTACTGTATCTCCTCCGTTCGTAGGCTTGTTAGAGACTTAAAACTTGAAACGTTAGTATGGCATGAAACAACATAGAAAAACTATAAATCTGTGCCAAGCCTGGCTTTACTAATCGCATGTCTTTGATGATATATAATATATTTGTACTGACTGACATAGGTATGTCATAATGTCACCATCCTGCAATTTGCATTGCATTATCCTTGCGAAAGTGGCGTCGGTCTTTTGCCCCTTGACCTCCTCCACTAAAGATTTTAGCTGCAAGTGCAGCTCTCCTGTTCCTGTTACCTTAAAATATGAAGTTCAAGGTGACGAGTAGCTTGGTTTTTGTGTATGATACTTGCATACATACATACAAACCTGATCAAAGAAAGAAACAAGGGCGTGTGGCCCTGACAAAATGCACACATACATACAAACAAAATACACAGATACAAACATGTATGTATGTACGTAGAGGTAGAGAGTATAGACATGAAAAACGAGAATTCCTGAAAAGCAATTAAGTTGGCAAATAATTAACAGGAGAAATCAAAGAGGCATATGGGCGATGGCAATGCAATGGGGTGTACCCAACTGAACCTGATTGCCCAAATAAGGAAAGATCCTTGCTTTTTGGAAATTTCAGTACTACTACTACTAGGCTAGAGAGGTTAGGCCCATTATGATGGAGTGGAGATTGACTTCCGCCATCACCTGCACATGCGTTGCAATTATACAAGTTGACATTTATTATCTAGTTTCATGCCGTGGTAGGTTAAATTACCTTCATTTTGGATCGAGATTAATGTTCAATTACCAAAAACACAAAATTTAAAAGAAATTATAGCTAGCTAGCAACAACATATTATATATATATATATAGAAGCTAAAGGAAACAATTAATAAGAAGGGAAAGATCATCACTTATTTTGTGTTAGTAATTTAGCAGATGTCAGTAATCGTAGACTAGTAGTACGTATAATATAAGATTGGATTGGACAGGTAATGGGTATATTTGGCTCTACTACAGTAACATTTTATAATTTCTCATAAACTTAATAACGGGAGATTTTCTCCATTTTATATACGGATACGTAGTGGGTAGCTAGAAAATAACAAAAGAGTAAAAAGAGAAAAAGAAAAAAACTCTCTCATGACAAAAAAGACACATGTTGTTGGGATTTTGCAAAGATTAGTTTTAGATAATGGGCAATGATAACAAGATCTAATTAAGAAACTGGAAAGTAATTTACGTACCTTAATCGCCACTTTAGTTTACACTTTAGTGATGATATCATGATGATCGATCATCACTTGATAAGGATAGGGATTAGGTTGGAATCGAAGTAGCACAAATTAAATTATTTAAGAGTTGGAAATGAATAATATTAACAGTTAGGTCAGCCATCTTTCAATCAAATTCAAACCAAGAGATTATATTGAAGGGACGGGCCGGGACCCTTAAGAATGATCGTATATCATCTCATGCATCATTAATTATGAAATATCCAAAAAGCGATACACATACACGTGGGAATATAATATTGCACAATGCACACGAGTGCTTGTGTTTTGTGTTTTGTGTTAGAGTAGAGAGCTTGGTTGACACTGAGAGAGAGAGAGAGAGAGAGAGAGAGAGTGGGAGAAGTACTTGTCTGTGTCTGGCCCTGGAAGCAACCGACAAGCGGAAGGCATGGCAATCCCATCAGCGTGACTGCGAGATGTAACCAACGGTGCAGGAAAAGACACGTGGCCGACATGGATGCAAATGAGAGAGATAGAGGACCCAAGCCAACCAACTAATGAAAAGGGGTTGTGCAGTGTACAACAGTAGAAGAAGAAGAATATACCTTACATAGTGGGGGAAAGCATGATGAGGAAATAAGATTAATTCACACACACTCACTCACATACACACAAACAAGGACAAGGCTGGGGAGGGAGGGATCTTTCTTTAATTTCTTTCTTTCAATGTAATATACATATATATATATATATATATAAAAGGTGTATATATATATAGCTAACTAGGCAAAGGAGGACTGGCTAGAGATAAACAAGATGGTCCCACATGATAGAGCATGTTCCACCCCATGCCACTAGGAAGGAGCACTCTCTTTCTTTCTTTCTTTCTTTCTCTTTCTTTAAGGCCTTCTCACTTCCCACTTGCAATCTTTGCACAATCTGGCAATATTGCATGCTTTTTGTGATTTCAGTTGAATTATAATTCTGATTCAATCATAGAGCACCAATTTCAAGCTAGCCAGCCTATAGCTGTTGGACTGCTCTCGCTTGGACCCTTTGGATCCTGTCCTGGGGAGAGAGAAGAAGAAGAAGAAGAAGAAAATTAGACAAGAGCTAGCTGTTCGCGTTCGCTAGAAGAGACCTGTCTTTTCCAATATATATCTATAAGGAATTCCCTTCTTTTTCTATTCAACCAGTTTATCATAATGTGCGTGCTTTTCATACATTACCATGTTGACTAATCCCAACCAACCACACAAGCACGCACTCGCTCTCTCTCTCTCTCTCTCTCTCTCTCTCCCGGGACTCATTTCTCTTTAGTTGGTGTCTCACAGAGTCACAGTAGTTGCTTCTAGCTAGCTATACAGAAACCCATAATTACTCTCTCTCTCTCTCTCTCTCCGAGGGTTATATGCATGAAATATTCTATTTCACGTTGCATATATGCATCTGATCATCTCACGTTCATTTGCACCCAAGCATACATACTAAGCCCTGCTCTCCTTGTTGCTGACTAGTGAGTTCCCATCAGAAATTATATATGTTAATTGGATATTCATTTGGTTCTGCAGCTACACTTGCTTTCTCCAATCCAATCCAATCGGTCCACTCACTTGAAATTGCAAGGTAAAGTCGCTGCTTTTTTCTACAGTAAATTAATGGTGCTAGCTGCTGCCTTGGAATTCAACAACTTCAATTGTTTACTTGCGGTACCTTCTTATTAGTTTCATTTTTATCACTACTCACTGGAATTAGCATTTCTGTAAGTCGTTAGTTGGGTCGTCCCACCACTGATTGATTGCTAATATGATCTGTTAATTAATTAGTATATAATAAATTGAGGGAGATTGGAGTGATCTGATTGATAATAATCTAGCTAGCTAGCTTATAGCTTATTTACGTACAAATACATCTCTAGCTAATTGATGAAACACAAAGTGCTGATGCGAAATAGCTAGAAATTACATGAGACAGTCAAAGAGGACTCTTTGATAATAGAAAGAGCATAGCTCTGTTTGACATTAATTACAATTGAAATTCTTAATAATTGATCATCTTCACAATAGCCTACACACTCTTATTTAAAAGAACTCAAATATTTACTAAGATACATGTATCATGCATCTAAATTTATTCTCCTGCACCACCCAAGACTTTTTGACTTCCCAATTACCCCAATAATAGATCAGTCATTAAACATCTCCCTTAGTGCACTGCATCACTAGTGGCTTTCCATTCTGTTATACCGTACGTGCAGAAGAGATGAAAGAAGGAAAGATTCTGCCATACTTTGCTAGCTGCTAGAGGATAAGTATAAAATGTCCAAAAAGTTAAAAAAGAAACTAATTCCAATTGAATACGGACAAAATAGAAATGAACAAAACCTTGTGGAGCTTGTGGAGGGGCTGTTTATTATCAATGTCAAAAGTGAATTGAATACAGTGAATATGGTGTTTATGGTGTTGGGGATCTAGGCTTCTAGCTGGCCGGCTAGCTAAGTATAAAGCTACCTTTAACAAAAGTTTCTTGTAAGCTACTAGGCTTCTCTGCATTTGCATGCATTCGTACTTTGCTACTTGGAAGAAAAATCTCAAGGCCTTTTTTGCCATCTGATAACTGGTACCGCGTGTTGTGCCACATTATATTATATACATATACATAATACATACACATCTACATTCTTGCTTCTCTCTCTCTTTACCGTCACTTGTCTGTATAAGCACAGACCACGCTAGCCCTATCTATCTCCCATTTCAACCAATCGTATCGATCAATGGTGGCCTACCAATTGTCTTGAAAAAGAGAGATTCTTGTTTCCCTTTCTTGCATTTATACATGTTTTTTGTGCATTGATTAGAGTCTTGATTTGATGAAAAATATAGAGCTTCACTCCGATGGAGATGGAGGAATTCATATAAAAAGTTATATGAATAAATCTTTCCCCTGATGATCCACACACACACTCTTTACATTCAGGCCAAAAAAACTAATAATTATGTCATTTAAATTAAACTTTAATTATTGCATATATATAAGTAAATATGAGTCCAAAATTACTAAGTTCATCAGTCATCAGGTTGTTGGTATTTATATCAGTTTCTGGTTGATGCCTTCCTAACGTACGTCAGTCAGTGAGTCAGCGAGACAGTGAGTCAGAGTGAGGGATTCAGCGTAATTAAATGAGCTTCAACAACTTGTATATATATATATATATATATATATACTGACTTCCAAATGATTCAGATATAAAATATTTTGCATGGCTCGTGTTGTGGCAAACAAGCAAAGGCTGGAAAACCAGTATCCTTCAATTCCATTTGCCTTTTCAAGAGTAGCCAGAGAGTAGACAGACACCCTTCTAATATATATTGATTCACTTAAGTAATTGTTAATACCAGCACCTCTCACAGTAGACACTACTGAGAGCAAAAATTACTTCTTTTTTTCTTCTGTATTGATGTAATTTAGGAAAAAAAACCCCTCCTCCTCCAATAGCTAGCTAGCTATAAATTAAAGGACTTGCAGCTGGGTGCTATGCAGGAACAATGCGTGATGGTGGGTCCTCGAGACACCTTGTTGGAGGAAAGATGATCATCAGGTAAGGGCCATAACGTCTACTTCACAACTTCATTCTGATATGATCGAATTTCCATAATTTTATATTTATTGATTCTTTTTGTTTATAGCTTTCGATATGCATTTTTGTTCTTCTCTTCTTCTAACCCATCTTCTTCTATTTTTCTTTAATATTCGTGATTGTGGATTTTGGCGATTCCAATTTGCATGTTCATTCGGCTACTGAAACTATATTAAAATCAGCTTCGTATCTCGGCGGCAATCCTTCATAATTTGCAAGTATCTCCTAAGTTGATCAGTTTCAGCTGAATTAGCTTGATATGAAACAAATTGCTTTGGTCTTTCTTTCTACTGAATCTAGCTAGCTAGTCGATACATTTCTTTGTATTAATTAATCAGATGAAACTGCATTATTATTAATTTTAGTATCTGAATCTCTTTCAGAAATCATCCGAAAGGGCATATTGTTGCAGCAGTTTTTTTGAAGGCACAACTGTTTGATCTTTTGTATTAAAAGGAAAGTACCAATCCAGAAATGAAGTTCATGAAAATTGGGACCAAGCCGGACACCTTCTGCACAGAAGAAGCGACCAGGTACTATGAGCTGTTTTAATTTGTGAGCTGTCACACAGTACTCTCAACAATTTCAGCACTTCCAGAAGAAACTGATTTAATTTGTATGCGCAGGACTGTGATTTCAGATGTACCGAGCGACCTTCTCATACAAATTAACAACATCAGTTATCTTCTCCATAAGGTATGAATAACGAATCATGTACGTGCCTTGCTGGTGCAAATGCATGGATTATCACAAATCTATATGCATACTAGTCTATGGTTGTGCAATCTTTCTGCTGATCAATTGATCCATAGTTCCTGTGTATTTTTCTGTTTAGCACATGGTGGTGCTTTTAAAGCATAAAGTATTCTTAAAGCATCATAAAACTGGAGAAAGAAAGGAAAGGAAGACCATAGGAAAAGAAATAGCATTTCAATATTTCACTGAAACCTATTGCAAAACATGCAGCTAACGGCTGTGTATATGTATGCTTGTTCTTGGAAAGGAAGAGATAATTGTGCTTTCTTAGCTGCAGTTTCCACTTGTTCCAAAATGTGGCCTCTTACAACGGCTGTGCTCTGACTCTGATGATTCTGAAAAGGTCAGCATAGAGCTTCACGATATTCCAGGAGGTGAAGATGCTTTCGAACTGTGTGCTAAGTTCTGTTATGGAATTACGATTAACCTCAGTGCGTATAACTTTGTACCTGCATTTTGTGCTGCTAAGTTCCTTCGAATGACTGAGTCATTAGAGAAGGGAAATTTTGTTCCAAAACTCGAGGCTTTCTTCAATTCGTGCATTCTTGAAGGTTGGAAAGACTCCATTACCACACTAGAAACCACAGTAAAGTTGCCGGAGTGGTCTGAGAATCTTGGAATCATCAGAAAGTGCATTGATTCAATTGTTGAAAAAATCCTTACACCTCCAGCAAAGGTCACACATACAGTTATATGTTATTGCATGCACTTCTTCTGTCAGCAGCAGCAATGCTGATTAAATTTGATCTTAATTTGCATTGCAGGTCTCATGGTCCTACACTTATACTAGACCTGGTTACACCAAAAGGCAACACCATTCTGTCCCAAAGGATTGGTGGACAGAGGACATATCAGACCTTGATGTAGACCTGTTTCGGTGTATAATTACCGCTGTTGCATCAACGTACATGCTGCCACCGCAGCTCATTGGTGAAGCTTTGCACGTCTATGCTTGTCGTTGGCTGCCAGACACCATGAGACCACCTCCACAAACAGATGAGCAATTTATGGAGAAGAATCGAAGAATTGTTGATACCATTGTGAGTATGATTCCTGGAGATAAGAGAGCAGTTTGTGTTGGATTCTTGCTAAGGCTTCTTATAGTTGCAAATTACTTAGGAGTGTCTCCAGTGACAAAGACAGAACTATTAAGGAGGTCCAGTCTACAACTCCAAGAGGCAACAGTGAATGACCTGATTTCTCCATCACACTCACCCACGGACCCAGAATTTTACGATATTGACTTGGTTGTGACAGTTTTACAAAGTTTCTTGGTGTTGTGGAGAAGACAATCCCCTGCAGCTGCTTCTGCTTCCGAATTAAATGGCAGCAGCGCCCAGTTTTTGGGAACAATGAGAAAGGTTGGGAAGCTCATCGATTCTTACCTTCAAGTCGTTGCCAGGGATGACGACATGCCAGTTTCAAAACTGGTATCTCTGGCTGAAGCTTTGCCAGATATTGCAAGGGAAGACCATGACGACATTTACAAGGCTATTAACATTTATCTAAAGGTGATTCATTAAGTAAACTGAATGCCATTGCCAATGCCATATATAATATCAATACATGAAAATGAAATTAATGAGCAAGCTAAGAACAATTAACTCTATGAACATTACCTGCTTGATTATATATGATATCTATATTTATTATTAACTTAAGCAGGAGCATGGTGATCTGAGCAAGGCAGACAAGAAGCGCCTCTGCCGCATTTTAGACTGCCAGAAGTTGTCTCCCGAGATACGCGCTCATGCTGTGAAAAATGAGCGGCTACCATTGAGGACTGTTGTGCAAGTCCTCTTCTTTGAACAAGACAGAGACAGAGCTTCCAACTCCAAGGTAGCAGCAACTCATGATCATCATCATAAACATAAACTACTGCCACTTATGCCCTCCCAGTCCCAGTCCCAGTCCCAGGAGCTCTTTTCCACAGGAAAACAAACAGTTCCAACTAGCAGAGAATTAGATATTCATCATGGTCATGGTCATGGACATGGTAAGCTAAAATTGGGAGCAGCAGATCATCATGATAAATTCACTAGTAGTAGAGGTGATCACAGCACAAGAAGAACCAATGTTTCTGGAAAGAAAGATTATCCGCTGCATTTGCAAACAAAAAGATCAGATGGAAAGTTTCCCGTGGGAACCGAAAGAAAGATTGTTAGCTCAACAGAAATACAAGAACAAGTAGAACATCAACTAGAAACGGGATCTGGGAGCAAGTTGGATGCTAAGAAGATGATACAAAGGGGAAGTAGATCGGACCATGGCCGCGACAAAGGCAAAGATAGATAGCAAAAACGTACATCAACATCGACCTTTCCTTCTTCCCTTTGCACTTGTTGTAATTAAGGTTTTCCCTTTTCATAAAATCTGTCAGTTTTCAACGATCTTATGTTATGAGCCCTCTTCACCATTTGTATCATAAACTTAAACTGGTCTTGCCGTGGGGAATACCAGAATAGCTAGTTTTACTAACTATAAGAAGAAGTCAATAAGAAAAAAGGGGTCCAGAACTACATATGCAAGCACTCATCCTGTCATCCTAAATAAGTCTACTTCTAAACTAATCAGGCAAACAGGGACTACATTATATGGTTATTAATGTCCCATAAAATCAAAGTTGCCAATCCGGTTTAATTGGCCTATGTAAAATAAGATAACAATTGTGTGTGAATCGTGAATATGTGCCTATCAACACTACTTTATGAATATACTTAAATTATAACACATTCAAGACTTCAAAGATTTGATTCGTACACTAATTGTGTTATCGATACATTTAAGAAACTAGTCAAGCTGAGCTCGATTCATTTAAGAAACAAGTCAAACTTGAGCCTAGGCATGTTTGGTTCATAGAGCTTATAATTAAAATTTGAGCACTGTGGAATAAGCCAAATCAAGTAAAAATGTTGATAAATTTTGAACTTTAGCACTGTGATATTCAGTTTAGGGAGTGTCACCCCCAATTTTTTATGTGACATGCGTCGGCCTTTTGCTTGCTAAGTTGCTAGCCTAGCCTAGCCTCTGTGCATTCTCGACACAGGGCAGCAACAGAAAAAGTCAGTCAGGAGGACTCAGGAGGAGAAGAACACGAGAGCAAAATTAAAGCCAGCGAAAAAGACAAAGCAGTCCACAACTCCAAACCAAACATGGAATAAGGTTTTTAGCACAGTAATCATTTCCGGGCCTTCCCGCCGGTAACTTTCCCCGCTGCTTTCTCACTCTCCTCCCCGGTACCCTTTGTTTGATTTTCTTTTATAATGTGAGCTTTCCCTTTTCGTTGGTTTAGGGTTCTTTTGAGTCGTTTGTATCTAACAAAAGATCCTAAACCCCCAATTTTGTTTTCTTTAACGTTCTAAGGTTTCCACAGTGAATAGTAAAAAGGGCGTTTCCAACATTCAGCGGAGTTGCAGAAAATCTAGCCATGTCGGAGAAAGGAGGAAAAGGGTTTTCTTTGCCTACTGGCAAAGCAGTAAAATCTTCACTGAAATCTACCCCTTCTACAAAGGATGGTCTGCTATTTCTTCGCTCTTTACTTTTCTTAACTTGTAATGCTACTCTTGCCTTTTTTTTTCCTTTTTCTTTTTAAGACATTAGATAATTCTGTCTCTGTAGCTTCCTCGAAAGGGAAGGATGATAGCTCAACAAAGTCCAAGAAAGGGAGAAAAGTCCAGTTCGATTCTGAAGGTTGATCATGTTTCTACACTCTCTATCTTGTCCTATTTAACTTATTCTCATATTTTACTCATGCATGTGCTTATCTTCTTCAATCGTCAACATCTATAATGTTGGTACTTGAATTTACAGGTTTGCATGAACCCAAATCCAACTTCTCGTCAAAATTTGATAACCCAGCTGCTGCCTCAGGAAAAGGTCTGATATTGATTGAAATTCAGTATTCTGGTGATTATCCATTTTGATCACTCATCTGATGTTTTCTTGTTCCCTTTTCACAAAATGTGATGTTTTAAGCTGATTGGGGCAAAGGGGGAAAAGGAGACAAGGTTGGAAATGGCAGAAAGAAAGAACCACAGCCACTGGAGCTCAAAATTGAGCAGGGTGAGCACTTTCCTTGGCTATAGAGTATTTTTCTGCTATAACATGTTATGTTTACTTACTAATTAAATATACACCGACTACGATAGTATCTCAGTGTTATGTTCTGTGTGTTTCATATTTCCTATATCAAATAATTGTTATTTTTGTTAATGCTTGCAGAACTGCCACAGAGTGCCAAATGTCTGATGGATTGTGAGGCTGCGGATATATTACAAGGAATCCAGGAGCAAATGATCCTGTTGTCTAAAGATCCTACTATTAAAATTCCTGTGTAAGAATGAAGTTAATTATTTTCTCAATAGAAGAATGGCGATTGAGAAAATGGTTGTTGGTTATAGCAATCGATGTTTGTTTTGTGTATATGAAGTGCTCCAATTGGTTTGCTTTCAGATCATTTGACAAGGGACTGCAGTACGCCAAAAGAACCAGCCACTATACCAATCCCCAATCTGTCAGAAAAGTTCTTGAGTATCCTTGATTGGTTCCTTTACATTTATATGTTCATGGGCGTGTGTGTATGTGCGTGCTTGAGAATGCTTGATTTGTTCCTCGAGGTTATATGTATGTTTAGATGAATATCTTTCTTTGCCATTGAACTCTTAACTTGAATATTAGGGCTCTCACAAAATATGGTGTCTCAGATGGCGAGGTTACAATCTCAACCTTTGGTATTAGTTTTAAAAATTTAAGCAATGGTATTTGATATTAATTTTCTTGCCGCAGATAAGTGTGATTGCCAATGTTTGTCCCGAAACCGCTGATGAAGTTTTTGCTCTAGTACCATCCTTGAAGGTATAGTAATGTTCATAAGAAGATTGTAATTTGTGGCTAGTATTTTCTTTGACCATATTGAATGATCCAGATAGAAAATTGTAGTTTAAATATACATATACATATATATATATATATATATATATATGATTTTTTGTTTTATTAATGCATTAGTTCTACTCTGGAATATCTCTTCCATGTTTCTATTTTGTCAGAGTTTTCTTGTTTTTTATGTAAAGGCTGAAAAAGGCATAAGAGGTTTTCACTCCTTGAATTAATTGCAAGTGAAAAATTGATTTCCTCCAATCTCTTATTGGAATGATATTATTTCCTGATGTATTTTTATCATCAATGGTCCATGAACTATGCGAAACTCATCAATTTGGTCACTTTTGTTTTTGGTCTGAACATCAAATTGGTCACTAAACTTCAAAATTAATCAATGTCATCCCCATCTTAGGGGCATAGTTGTCAAACTAATTAGAAGCTACATCTCCCATCTCTTGATCCTCACTCACGGCCGCATCACCTCTTTCTCCCTCACCCTGCATCGTTCGTCTTTCTCTCTCAAGTTTCCTTTTCCCCCTATTTTCAGTTTCTGTATGTTTCTTTCTTCTCCTCTTTTTTACTCTCTCTGATTGAACCACCAGAAACCTTCTTCTGAGTCTCCCATGGATCTCTTTGGATTTTTTCATTTCTATGTGTGCATTCTTCTTTCCAGCTGCCTATGATAATGCTTGTAGCTATTAGTTTCCTGTGGAACTGTTAAATTACTGAAAATTCTACTTCTTGGATTTCTGCATATTGACTGTTTATCTCTATTTCTGTTTTCCTAGTGTGCTTACGAAAGCTATTCAATTTTCCCTTGACTAATTCGACAGTTTTTTTTGTTTTTCCAATCACTTGAAGCTACTAGTTTATAATAATAATAATTTTTTTCTTCCAGACTACGAGAAGCGTGCTCAGCCAACCGCTCAAAGAAGTCTTAAGTGAGCTAACTAAGCTTAAACAGTCTACGTAAGAAAACTCTTCGAAGTGATGATGCCTGGTAAGATATATTAATTTACATGTTGCTTTTAAATGGTCTTATCTTGCTGCCTTGTACGTAGTATGATTGGTTGGGTATTCTGGTAAACTGATGCAGGCTACTGGATGCAAATGGCACTCATATGGAGGGATCTTGCTTTGTGTAGTATCAAGGGTAGAGCGGCAGCATAACCTACTATCCTCATGTGACATGTATTAATGGTCTTTGGGATTTTTGTATTACTTTCCTGGAACTGGAGATGCTGTGGAAATTCCTTCTCCATAGCTGCTCTCCTTTGACTGGTTCTTGATAGTAGTTTTCTTCTATGTTTTGCATGACGAATGTAAATTTTACTGGATGGTATGTTGAGTTTAACATCAATAGAAGTAGAGAGATATCGTCTGTTGGTTTTTTTTTCTTTTTTGGGCGAGGTCAGTGAGTAGAGAGAGATTGTTTGCCGATTTGATGGCGAATGTGAATTTTACTTGGATTTCTTCAGTTCATGCACTTTTTGACGACTTTCCTCAGGAATCATACAATTTCAAAGAAAAGGTTAGCAATATCATGAATCAAGGAGAGACCAGAGAGAGGGGGAAAGTACTCCTTACGTGGAATGAAGGTATCCGAAGAGTTAAAGTGGAGTGTGACTCTTTTACTGCTGTCTCCTTAATTAATGGAGAGACTAGGCCTAGTCACCCTCTCTCTAGCCTCATCCATAGCTGCAAAGACATGTTATTGCGTGACTGGGAGTGTTCCATTTCTCATATCTATAGAGAACAAAATATTGCTGCTGACCATATGGCTCATATTGGTCAAGGTTCCAATTTGGGTTATCATGTTGTTGATCTTCCCCCTCCTTCTATTGTAAGCCTCTTGGCAAATGACTCTGTTGGGATGCCAGGCTTGTCCCAATGTAGTTTTCGTTTTTGGTTTTCTTTCTTGGGCTTCGCCCTCCTTGTAACCGGAAAAAAAAAAAAGGGGGGGTGGAAAGTGATTTATTTTGGTGCTTCATTCATATTGCACCTTGGATTTGGTGAATTGATTGAGGCCTGTCAGTCCTCCTGTAATCAAGTCTTAACTTAAACTCAACCATTCGGCTCTCCTCGGACTGGGTCAACCATAATATCTCTTCAATGATTCATTTCTAGGTATTGATGGAAAAAAGAAAAATTAAAAGAAAAGAAAAGAAGAAATTTATATTTCGGGATTATTTTGTTATAATTTGCTATGCCTATGCGTACGTACTGTATGCCTCATTCTTTCTTACGGGAGAAAGAAAGAAAGTGAACATTTTGTCCTAAAAAGAAAAAGAAAAAGAAAAAGAAAGACAAAGGAAAAAGTGAAATATCATATCATATTCTACGTCTACGGTGGAAGATGAAGGGGGAAGTCCAGTGGAAATCGTGCAGAGAGCAGTTATAGTTGGCAAGTGAGAAAGTAGAGTCAACCATAACCATCATCAGAAGAACATTCAGAATGGGAAAAGAAGAAGAATACCAAGAAAGGGAATCAAACGTCGAAACAGATGAAGAAGAAGAAGAAGATGATGATGATGATGATGATGATGATGATGATGATGAAGGGGAAGAGAAATGGAGGATGCACTACTCATCGAGGCATAGGATATTGCTGGTGGGAGAAGGAGACTTCTCCTTCTCTCTTTCCTTAGCCACCCATTTTGGATCTGCCCGCAATATGGTAGCCACTTCTCTCGATTCCCAGGGTAACCTCCTCTCCTCCTGCCTCCTGTGTTACCAATATATATTTTTCGTGGAATCTTTATTTTATTTATGCGTTTGGAAAAAAAGACAGGAATTCCAGTCAAGATTTTGATTTTGATTTTGATTTTGATTGTTATTCTTATTTTATTTATTTGCAGAGAAGATTGATAGCAAGTACAGTAATGCAATAGGGAATGTGAGGGAGCTTGAAGAAAGGGGATGCATAGTGATTTACGGAGTGGATGCCAAGCAAATGAGTCAACACTTCTTCCTCAGCACTCAGAGGTTTGACAGGATTGTCTACAACTTTCCTCATGTTGGCTTTCTCTTCCGGGAGGATAGCTACTGCCAGATCAAGTAACTCACTCTCTCTACTTATTATTATAACTACTTTTCATTCAATTCAATTTAATTCATTCATTGCCCTTTTAATATCATTTGATTTGATTAAATTTTCTACTTTGTTCATGTGAATATGATTGATGGATGAACCCCTAATAATTATTTATAATTAATACCTCAACCACTGCTACTAGGTTGAACAAGAGATTGGTGAAGGGTTTCCTGCAGAATGCTAAACTTCTGCTGAAAAAAGAGGGTGGAGAGATTCATATAACCCACAAGGAAGGTCATCCTTACAACAAATGGGATTTAGTGAGGAAAGCACACAAGATAGGGCTGCTTCTCACTCAAACTCTGCCCTTCCGCAAAGACGACTATCCCGGTTACGACAACAAGAGAGCCCATGGTACCCTTTCCGATGCCTCTTTCCACCTTGGCGACTGCACTACTTACAAGTTCAGGCTGCCGCCTTGTTAATCCCCCTTCATTTTTAGGCTCTAGGCTTTTAGCCTTGCTTCTTAGTTTCTTATGAACATCAAGGGGCCCCTTTCTTTTATTAGTGTGAGCGTGATCGACTGAATCTATGAATTACAAGATTACAAGATAGTGTGAACACGTATTATTATATTCAACTCTTTTTCTTTACTACAAAATACACATTATATATTTTGATAATTCAATACCACTTGTCTCTTGCATGATACCTGAATTACATACCTACATTAGATCACCATACTACTTATTTATCACCTAGTCCTATACTTAGCATTCATTTAGTTTCAGAAGAGGGGGCCGCGATTAAGAAACCACTTTTCACATTACAAAAAACCAAACCCTCCATGCAATCAGCATCCAAACAATGACCCACCTCCTGTATACTTGAGAACTAGAACTGGAACTAGACCTAGTATCCGTAACGCCAACCAGAAATCTGCAGTCACCAATAGAAGGGTCAAGGAAAGTGACCATACCAAGCCCATCAAAATCACAGCTCCGTTCATTCTGCATTTGCAGCTGATAGTAACTGTTGAACGCATACGAGATGTTTCCCTTTGCTCCAATTCCGTTACATGAACCCCCATAGGTGAGCGTGGTGCAATCTGCAACACCACATGCAAGTTTCATGTGGTTTGCCACATCTGACAAATCCCTAGATGGGTTTGCCACACACCACCTAGATGGCAGATACTCAACTTTCCTTGCATTTTTTAATCCTCTGCCTCCTAAACCAAGGTTCAATGGATATTTAGCCTGGCCATCAAAGGAAAAAATCCCCCAGTGCCTTTCAAAGTTTCCTGGGAGTGTGCTCTTTGCTCCTTCATCCAGCAGACTGAAAAGATATACATCCACAGGAGGGACGCCTGGCCTTAGAGGGGTTCCTTTGTTACTTAGGACATGCTTTATGAGACCTTGGTTGAATACTCTTGCAGCAGTAAGATTCCCACTGATGGCTCCATCAGTGGGCCAACCAATCTCCCCAATCGCTATGGGCATCTGACCATATCCGAGCTTGTTGAGGGCCGCGACTAGCGTGTCAAAGTTTCCATCAAATGCATTGTAGTAAACATTGGACCCATCTGTAACAGGATGGCTTGTCCCCTCAAAGAATGCATAATCTTGAGGAAAATCTGAGCTTCCATAGAGACTTAGAAATGGGTAGATATTGACTACAAAAGGAGAACCATTTGAGTTGAGAAACGAAACGAGTTGAGTCATAATTTGTGTCAGTTCAGGTCGAAATGCCCCTTGAGAAGGAAGAGAAGACTCATATGCATCAGCATTGCAAGGGACGACTAACTTCACGTAGCTTGCAAGATTCACTTTAGCCAGCGACTGTTGTAGATTGAGCAGTGCAGGCATTACATATGATTGAAATTGACCGGAGTAACTTGAAAGGAAGGGCTCATTTCCTACTGCAATATACCTGCAATCATTAGACAAGAATTGAATAACAGAACTCTATATATGTGTGCAAAAGTTTAAACAGATGCAGAAGAAACAATTCTTACTCAAACATTTAAAATATTCAAGTCTTTTTTGAAAAATCGAGTGTCAATTGGAGAATTGAGTTAAATTCCAATGTGAAATGCACTCACTTCTGTCCGGCTCCTATACAGTGAGTTAAATATCTAGGTGGATGTACGAACTCAAGGACACAAAGGTATGATCCTATAGAACAGACCCTGTACAAGTAAGGTCGTAGGTAGTTCTAATATAGCATCAGTTAATGTTCAACCATGACTATCCGTTGACAACAAAGTGAAAAGGCATCTATTCAATTAGATCAAAGCCCCTTCTCCTCCTCTCTAATCTCATATACCAAAGTTTTGGCAACAAACTGGCTATCTTGTGGCATTCTTAGAGGGGATTCTAGGAATGTTCCCGTTTCTGTTTGAATAATTTGTTTTAATCAATGAAATTTTTTTGAAAGAACTCGCTCTTGGTCATTATCATAATGAAGAACTCAATGAAGGTGGGCAAAGCATATGCCATATTCCTTGGGATGATTGATGTCCTGTTTATAAGAAGCTTGCTATGAAGAATGAAAAAGGCAGTCTGGTTTACGAAGGTGAACCAGCTATTAGAGCTTCATAGACCATGCGTTGCAGAGCAGGGGATTATCAGAAGTTCAAAGTTTCAAACCAAGAGTTACATCTAGTTGAACAATAACTACATCTTGTTAATAGCTAAGCTAGGGGTTAATAATACTGTGAGGTCAGCTTGTTTAATATTAATATGGAACTTTTAAACCAAAATTTATTCCCTAATAAATAGATGAGTATCTTGTTGGCAAGCTGCAGCCTCATATCTCAGGCAGCATAGATCTAGCTGATCACTTGACAAGGAGAAGAGAATGTGATATGAGTCTGCAGAGCAGCACAAGGAGGGATGGTGGCAAAAACAAATGGAAAAAGTTGTTTGGTTTTCATTTTTGAGCAACATCACACAAGAGCACAAAAGATTGAAAGAAGAAGCAGAAAAAAAAGGAACAGGAGAAGGAGAGGGACCTGATATCGACACCATTTTTACGCATATATCTGGACACATTCTGGCGAACCCATGAATCAGAGGCAGCAGTGGAAGAGCTCAAGGTGGCCAACATCTCATTGGGAACGCCAATCATGACCTGGATCCCACTGCCCATGAGGGCCTGAAGAGAATCTGGGTCGGCATCGAAAAGCTTGACCTTGGAAATCTTGTTGTCTTGCAAGAGATCTACCACTGTAGAAGGCTTGAGCTTGTGGAATGAGACGGTCCCCCAGTTCACTCCTAGGGCTGATTCGGCCACAGGGACTGAGCTCCAGCCCACTATTACTATTAAAGAAAGCAGAACAGCTGATAATATTCTCAACCTAAACCTGCCTTGTAACATTTTGTCTGAACTGAAAGTGAAAGTGAAAGCCCAACACCACTTTTGAAGAACCACCACCTCTTTAATCATTCATTCATTCATTCATTCAAGTGGTCGGCCAATGGAAAAGAAAGAGGCGCCTGAGCTGAGAGGCGCGTTTGCAGGTGGCGCCAGGCGTGGTGGCTGGTTGCTCTTACGAGCGAGCGAGAGAAAGACTGGTAATTGCTAAATGATAGATAGGGAAGGAATAATAAACAAGGCAGTGCAGTGAAACCAACACAGCACAAGAGGAAGAGTAAAGTATAAGCAGCTCGACGATATTTATCGATGAATGATGATGTACCTAGTGAAATGTCTTATATACCCTCCACCAGCCAGCCAGCCGACTTCCAAAAGGCCAAAACAACAGTATTTGGATAGATACTATATCTATGTGACTTTGATTGGGAAGTTGAAATTGTTTTTGCTTTTCTGGATTCTGGATGTGTAACAATTTCAATTTGCCCCCTTTAACCCCTCCCTAAGCTGCTGGAAACCTGTGAAATAACCGGACACATCGGTTTGGTTTTAACTTTTATTACAAACGAGATTCCAGATTCCCTTCCCCAGCAAGTATTCACAAAGTAAGGCCCAAAAAGCAATTTGGTTTGGTTCTCTATTTTTCTTTACTTTATCAAAGTGAGTGTTGCATCGCAGCATGATTATTGGCTGCCTGCCTGCCTATTCGAATTTCATATATATTTTTAACACAACACATTGCTGCTCATTAGCTGATTCCTCCCCAAAACATTCTCTTGTTTACTTTATTTTCCCTCCCACTTTCAACCCCAACACCAACTTTTTGTTTAGAAAATAAATTTAAAGTGTCATCATATATAATATTACATCCAAACTCTCACTTAATCTGAACACCTAGCAGTAGAACAGAACACAGGTTGTTTTCAAAGCTAGATAGCTAGCTCGATCGATATTTCTCTCTCTCTCTCTCTCTTGGCTGATTGATTAGCTAGCTCTTTGTCTGAAAATCAGGCTGGTTGGTGACTGATCTGACCCAGGCCCATTTATGGTCTCTAGTATCGACTTCATTTTTAGCCTTGGCGACCTCTTCAAGTGGAATGTAAGCATAGTTTCCATTGACGGGGCCAGACACAAACCCAGTATACCCTGCCATGACTCCATGAATGGCTGAATGCGCAACAAGCGTGCAGTACAGGTTATCTGTCGCATTTGCAGGGACGGCGCGTATCATGTAGGTGGGATCTATGTACTTGACCGTGAATAGCTCATTTGGGTGCTCCCTCCTCCACCACTTGTTTAGCTCTGACTTGAGCCATTGCCCGACGTCCAGGAACACAGGGTTCCCTGATTCATCTCTACCACCACCAGCTGCCCTTATACTTATGTCCTCCTGTTTCTGGTTCTGAGCATCATCCTCATTAATTCTGTCCATGCTGTTGTGAATTTCTGATAAACTCACTGCCCTTAAAGATCTTGTTGTTGATGGACTTTAGACAAAGAACTCAATGATGGATGAGTCTCACACACACACACAAATTAACCAAGCACAAATGACATAAGTGTTTATAGAGGTTCAGCAAATTGCCTACATCCTCTTTGGTGATCACCTTGAGAAATTTCACTAATGAAGATAGGTTACAACTTTGGTTTACAAAAGGAAACCCCCTTAGAACACTACCCTCACAATCTGTTTCTCTCTCACCCTTGCTCAATACCTTGATACACTTAGAGAACTCTCTTGCTCTCCCCTTGGCTATCTTGACAAAACTGAAAACTCTATCTCTAACAACTCAGAATTCCAGCTTATTCCACTTACAATTATTCAACTTGTTTTCTCCTCTTATGTTATCTTACTTCACCCCATTTCCTACACAAGCCAATGGACATAAGATAAGGCACCATCTTTGTCCTCCACGTTCCTCCTTTAGTCAATAACTTAGACTAAATGTCAGATCAAGTAGGTAAATAACATTCCACTCAGCCACCTCCCACTTACACCAGAAAATGGAGAGTGATATCTTTGAAATAAGATAACTAATTTGCCATGAGTGCTCTCCCAACTATCCAGCAGGTAGTCAACGTTCTTACATCTCAGAAGTGACCCACAAGCCTCTGAAATCATGTGGAAAGCGATAGCCATCGAAAACACAGTTGAAAACACGTAAGAAAAAACGTCACAGGCACGCTGGACGACCGGTCGCCAGGAACTGGCGACCGGTCGCTTTTGAGCAGAATGCTCCAATTCGTTTCTCTGACAAAACGACCGGTCGTAAATGGCGTGCGACCGGTCGCTTGCTCTATCGACGACCGGTCGCAAGGGATAGCGACCGGTCGCTCGTCGACTTCCTACAGACTTCGTTTCTGTGTAAAACGACCGGTCACAAATGTCCAGCGACCGGTCGCTTTTAGGCAGATTCAAAATCTTCATTTTTCAGCGCCAAAACATCCTTGTATCTTTAGGTGAGCCATTTTTTCCAACAATCTCCACCATGGCGAGCCTAATACTCCTTGTGGACATCATTGCCTTCTAGGACATCTGTAATGTCTTGAGAATCGTCCTAATAACACTCAAGAACTCCACCTCAATCTTTAGCATGTAACAAGATTGAGCAAGCTCAAACAATGCTTGAACTTTGCTGTTGTGACTGGCTTTGTTAGACAATCTGAAGCATTCTCCTTCGTATGAACCTTCATTACAGTGATGTCTCCATCATTCACCCAATCCCTTATCCGGTGGTATCTCACATCAATGTGTTTGGACCTTCCATGGAACACTTGATTCTTCACTAAGCATATAGCACTTTGACTGTCACTTTGAATCACCACCAAGTCTTGAGTAATCCCGAATTCCTTTGCCAATCTCTTCAGCCATACCGCTTCTTTTGAAGCTTCCGTTAAAGCCATATACTCCGCTTCCGTAGTAGACAAGGCACTAACCGATTGTAACACTGCTCTCCAACTAATCGGTCCTCCACCACAAGTGAAGACATATCCTGTGGTGGATCTCCTCTTGTCAAGATCTCCAGCATAATCAGAATCTACAAACCCCGACACACATGCCTTTCCTTGTTGTCTTTCAAACAATATCCCAAGCCTTTTGGTGCCCTTCAAGTACCTGAGAATCCATTTTGCTGCTGCCCAATGTTGCTTTCCAGGATTCGCCATATACCTTGACACCACACTTACGGCTTGAGCTAAGTCGGGGCGTGTACAAACCATTGCATACATGAGACACCCTACCAAGCTTGCATATGGAACTTTACTCATATATTCCTTCTCTTCTTCCGTAGAAGGACATAGCTGAGCACTTAACTTAAAATGCTCCGCCAAAGGAGTAGACACCGGCTTGCAATCCATCATATTGAACTTTTCAAGTACCTTGGAAATGTACTTGCTTTGTGACAGCCACAACTTGCCTTCATTTCTGCCTCTCCTTATCTCCATTCCTAGGATCTTTTGTGCAGCACCAAGATCCTTCATGTCAAACTCCCTTCCAAGCAATGTCTTCAAATTCTGGATTTTTGACATGTCTTTACATGCAATTAGCATGTCATCAACATAAAGAAGCAAAAGGATGAAGTTACCATCCTTGAATGCATGAGAGTAAACACAACAATCAGATTCACATCTTCTATACCCAATCTTCATCATGTAAGAATCAAAGCATTTATTCCACTGTCTTGGAGATTGCTTCAGCCCATATAAAGACTTCTTCAACCTACAAACCAGATTTTCTTTCCCTGCTTCAATGAACCCTTGAGGTTGGCACATGTAGATGTCTTCCTCCAATTCACCATGAAGGAAAGCAGTCTTCACATCCATTTGCTCCACCTCCATGTCCTCTTGTGCTACTATGGAGAGTAGTAGCCGTATAGAAGTATGTTTCACCACCGGAGAGAAGATTTCATCATAATCAACTCCCTCCTTTTGCAAGAATCCTTTTGCCACCAACCGAGCTTTGAATAAGGTGGCACCCTTCTCATGCATTTCTTCTTTCTTCCTAAACACCCATTTGCAGCCAATAACCTTGCGACCTTTGGGTTTAGGAACTAACTCCCAAACTGAGTTTTGGTGTAGAGATTCCATCTCTTGCATCATAGCTTCCATCCAACTTTCCCGTTCCTTGTTCTCAACAGCCTCTTGGAACGTGGTTGGTTCTTCTTCACTAGCATTTAGGGCATAGTGAACTGCATCCATCTCCCATCCAAACCTTTGAGGTGGTTTGATGGTTCTCTTGGGCCTGGACCGAGCTATAGATGATGGCTCCACCTGTTCTTGAGCCTCTTCTTCTTCTTGAGTGTGTTGTTGATGCTGCCCAACTTCTTCCTCTTCAATGTCAGACTCCACCTCCTCCTGAACGTCTTCAGTTGGCTGTTTCTGAGAAGTCTTTCTTGACACCTTCTTGAGTGGAACTTCAATGGTTGTTTCTTTCTCAACAACATCCTCCTTTGCCTCTGAATTCTTGACTTTGTTCATAGGTATGGTCTTCTCATCAAACACAACATTTCTGCTGAGTATCTTCTTGTGGTTCACATGATCCCATAGCTTGTAGCCCTTCACACCACTCTCAAATCCAATGAAAATACATTCAAGAGACTTTGGCTTCAACTTGGATCTTTCATCACTAGGAATAAGTGCATATGCACTGCATCCAAACACCTTAAGATTCGAATAATCAATTGACTTATTAGACCATACCTCCTCTGCACATTTGAACTCAAGATTTCTTGAAGGCGATCGGTTAACCAAATAGGCAGCGTGGTTAACCGTTTCTGCCCAAAAAGATTCGGGCAATCCTGCATGAATTCTCATACATCTCTCACGCTCCATGAGAGTTCGGTTCATCCTCTCCGCAGCTCCATTTTGTTGGGGTGTCTTCTTTACGGTAAAGTGCCTTTTAATGCCTTCACTTCTACAAAACTCAAGGAACTTGCTGTCTTTATATTCACCACCATTGTCACTCTTTAGGATCTTGATCTTTCTTCCGGTTAGGTTCTCTACTTCCGCCTTCCACTCTTTGAATTTGGTGAAGACCTCAGATTTCTCCTTCATGAAGTAGACCCAAACCTTCCTGGAAAAATCATCCAAGAAAGTCACAAAATAGCGAGCTCCACCATTCGATTTAACCGGTGATGGCCCCCATACATCCGTGTGAATATAATCTAGCACACCTGTGCTTTCTTCCTCTTTGTTTCGCTGCTTGAAAGCTATTTTTGATTGCTTTCCCATGGTACAAAATCTGCAGAACTCAAGCTTGCAACTTTGAACACCTTTCAACAACTTTCTTTTGTGTAGTTCCTGCATGCCCCTCTCACTCATGTGCCCTAGCCTCAAATGCCAAAGCTGAGTTTCATCTTCCGAGTCCTTGCTTGTAGATACAGCTGCTCCACCTATGATTGTTGTACCACACAACCTATATAGACAGTTAGGTTGAATTTCTCCCTTCATAATCACAAGTGAACCTTTTGAGACTATGAGTTTCCCTCCATTTGCTTTGAATGAATAACCATTCTTATCAAGAGTTCCAAGGGAAATGAGATTCTTACGCAACTTTGGAATGTGCCTTACCATTCCAAGTGTCCTAATAGCCCCATCATGCATCTTCACCTTGATTGTACCGGTGCCTTTGACTCTACACATTGAGCCATCCCCCATCATCACTTCACTGCTATCTTCTTTCTCATACGTGTCAAACCACTCCTTGTTTGAGCACATATGATATGAGCACCCAGAATCCAAAATCCAATTGGAAGAGGAACACCTTGAAGAATTA
Source organism: Prunus fruticosa (assembly GCA_018703695.1). Lineage (NCBI taxonomy): Eukaryota > Viridiplantae > Streptophyta > Magnoliopsida > Rosales > Rosaceae > Prunus > Prunus fruticosa. Next base: position 298,793 of record CM031920.1, on the reverse strand, counting down.
GCCAATGCATTTGTTTTAACATTGCTATTAACACACAAAAGCTCACCATCACTCTCAGTGACAAACTCAGCTGTGTTTGCTGCATTCTTCCCTTTGTTCTTCTTCTCCTTCCATATGGGGCAATTTCTTTTCCAGTGCTCCTTTGACCCACACTCGAAACAACCTTCCTTTGCCTTGGATTTGGACCTTCCTCTATTGCCTTTCTTGCCATCACGCTTCTTTGAACGGCCCCTCTCTCCGGTCTTTGCAACTAGACCTTCACCTTGAGAGTTTTCTCCCGAACGTTGAGTCATCCTATGGTGTGTCATGATGTCCTGCACCACAGGCTCAAAATCAAGAGTAACCTTCCCGAACATAAGAGTGGTCCGGAAATGTTTATAGGACGGAGGTAAGGATGTCAACAACATAAGAGCCTTATCCTCCGGACTATAATTCACATCCATTCTCTGCAAGTCAGCAACACATCTATTGAAACTACTTAGATGTTCCATTAGATTTCCTCCCTCCTCCATCTTAAGATTCAGGAGTTCTTCCTTGAGGAAGAGCTTGTTGGACAACGACTTCCCTGCAAACATTTCTTCGAGCTTCTCCCATGTTTGCTTCGCCGTATCCTTTATCACGTTGATGAGCACCTCATCGGAGAGGTAGTTTTCGATGGCTCCTCTGGCTAACTCGTCAAGAACTCCCCACTCATCATCCGTCATGCTTGCTGGCTTCTTCTCCTTGCCAACCAACACAACATGGAGTTGTTGTTGTGTAAGAGCTGACTTCATCCTTCGTTGCCAAAGAGTGAAGTTCTCCTTCCCTGTGAAAGGCTTTAACTCCACCTTCATGCTTGCTACCTGTGGTTGCTTCACATGATGTGAACTGCTACCACTCTCAGCTTCTAAGTCACTTGCCATCTTCAACACACTAGCACTCCAAGAGAAGAACTAGTTCCAGCTGCCAAACACAGCTCTGATACCACTTGTTGTGAATTTCTGATAAACTCACTGCCCTTAAAGATCTTGTTGTTGATGGACTTTAGACAAAGAACTCAATGATGGATGAGTCTTACACACACACACAAATTAACCAAGCACAAATGACACAAGTGTTTATAGAGGTTCAGCAAATTGCCTACATCCTCTTTGGTGACCACCTTGAGAAATTTCACTAATGAAGATAGGTTACAACTTTGGTTTACAAAAGGAAACCCCCTTAGAACACTACCCTCACAATCTGTTTCTCTCTCACCCTTGCTCAATACCTTGATACACTTAGAGAACTCTCTTGCTCTCCCCTTGGCTATCTTGACAAAACTGAAAACTCTATCTCTAACAACTCAGAATTCCAGCTTATTCCACTTACAATTATTCAACTTGTTTTCTCCTCTTATGTTATCTTACTTCACCCCATTTCCTACACAAGCCAATGGACATAAGATAAGGCACCATCTTTGTCCTCCACGTTCCTCCTTTAGTCAATAACTTAGACTAAATGTCAGATCAAGTAGGTAAATAACATTCCACTCAGCCACCTCCCACTTACACCAGAAAATGGAGAGTGATATCTTTGAAATAAGATAACTAATTTGCCATGAGTGCTCTCCCAACTATCCAGCAGGTAGTCAACGTTCTTACATCTCAGAAGTGACCCACAAGCCTCTGAAATCATGTGGAAAGCGATAGCCATCGAAAACACAGTTGAAAACACGTAAGAAAAAACGTCACAGGCACGCTGGACGACCGGTCGCCAGGAGCTGGCGACCGGTCGCTTTGAAGCAGAATGCTCCAATTCGTTTTCTGTGACAAAACGACCGGTCGTCAAATGGCGTGCGACCGGTCGCTTGCTCTATCGACGACCGGTCGCAAGGGGATAGCGACCGGTCACTCGTCGACTTCCTACAGACTTCGTTTCTGTGTAAAAACGACCGGTCGCAAATGTCCAGCGACCGGTCGCTTTTAGGCAGATTCAAAATCTTCATTTTTCAGCGCCAAAACATCCTTGTATCTTTAGGTGAGCCATTTTTTCCAACACATGCCCATCCTCCTCCTCATATAATCCTGTCCGGCTCCCTCAGCCACCACCAACACTGCATGTCCATTCTCCCTCAATCGCTTCTCAAGGAATTCGAATAGCCCTCCTTTTCCTTCCAGGTAAAATGGAATTTCAGGAATTATGCAGCAGTCCACGTCACGGCTGCTCAATGTTGCATGCAGAGCAATATGACCTGTACTTCGACCCATTAACTTCACCAACCCTATTCCATTCACTGCACTCTCAGCCTCCACATGAGCTGCACTTATTGCCTGCTGCGCCATTTCTACTGCTGTCTGAAACCCGAAAGACCTGTCAATGATACCTACATCATTGTCCACAGTTTTCGGAATCCCAGTCACTGCAATATTCAGTTTTCTCCGACAAATCTCATGAAATATCTCCACTGCCCCGCGCATCGTGCCGTCTCCACCTACAATGTACAGCTGTAGGTACAAACGACATTTTTTATGCAATCATCCAATCAATAAATCAATCATATGTAATTTCCATAAGATAAATCAAATTGAGGTGTGATTTGTAAAGATCTGTAACCTACCTTAACGGACATTACTTATAGGTAATTTGTGACTGCGCTTTCTTAAAATGAGGGCTATTCGAATTAGGTAAATTTTAATATGCAACTCTAAAGATAAAAAATCATCGAATCAGGTATCTTTAGAGGGATATCTTTAGAATTAGGAATTATAGCCCTCATTCAAATTAGGTAAATTTTAATGGAGTTAGACATAAGTGATGAATTGCAATACTTTACAAAGTTCAGGTGATATTTATGCAAATTTCCCAATACAAAAATATTTTAAAAAAAGTTTGCTCAACTGTGTTAGTCTAGCCACCTTGATAAGTATTTAAAATTCCTTCCGGCAACAGATCAGCATCTATTGTGTTAGTGCGAATTACCTCCATAATTTGTATATTTACCAGCAACCACCAGCTTATCTAACAAAGGTTACCTCTCCAAATTTATGGTACCTAGGTCGAATGTATATACGTATAGTAGATAATCATCAATTCATCAGAAATGATGAATTAATATTTAACAAAAAATAAGTCAATAATTCAAATTTGAAACACAAGTTTATTTTGACCTTTTGTTTGTTAAGTGTTGAAATTAATGCACATTTGTGGTAAAAAACTGTGTGCATAAATCTAAAAGCTTGAAGAAAGTACTATAGCTTGCTGGAAAGTTTATCTAGAGAAAGCCACAATTTGTGTTGTGGCTGGGGTTAATCTGCCAAGTCGGTGGACCAAGGAATGGCGGTGGATCATGTCTATAAATAGACGTACATGAGGTCATACATTGTGGAGCAAAAAAGCTACCCAACCCAAGCCATATGGGGAGTCTAACAGAGAACTCCCAAACCATTAGGGAGCCAAGAGCTACCCAAATTAAACTATGTTAAGGAGCCAATAAGCTCACCAATCAAAGTGTAAGGGCCAAATATCCCAAACTAATCTAAGTCAAGTGTGGAGACTAATAAGCTAATATGCTAAGGAGGCCAATTAGCCTACACCTAGTCATGTACTATTCTCCTTCAAATCTAATAAAATCACTTTGTTTCCCCTACAATCTAACATTAAGCAAAAAGGAAAGTAGTAGTAGTTTAAGATTGGGAGGAAGACAAACAAAGAACGCTACTACCGTAGTATTCTATACTCACTCAAAAAGGAGAAAAGAGAATATACAGCTTTATTAGTATATATACAAGGAATTAATCAATGCAAGTCTGTAGTAAAGTAATTAATGAAGTTAAAGTAGAAACCTGATCATAGCCGCGATGTTGGATGGCATCGACAATGTTTTGAAGATGAAAGCCACCTCTGGAGGTCTGGAGAATGGTGCCACCGTTCTTGTGCCAGTTGTGGACAAGCTTGGGGTTAAGTTGCAGGGGTTCCAATTCCTTGGAGTAAAAGCCACGGTAGCCAGCCTTGATACCGAAAATTTGACGGACACCGTAGAGGTCCCAGAGGCCAAGAACGAGCTCTCGAACGACGGTGTTGAGGCCCGGGCAGAGGCCACCGCAGGTGACAATAGCAGCCTTGGTGCTTGACGCCTGGAAAAAGATTTGGCGTCGTGGGCCAGCGCGGTGGTAGGCAGCAGCATCAGCATCATCATCATCTAAGGAAGTAGCAGAAGCAGAACTAGGTTGGTGTTGGTAGTCGTAGACGATGTGGCGGAGGACAACGTCGGACGGGGTTATGTAGAAGCCATGGGAGTGGGAGGGGTGGTAGAAGGGGTTGTCTTCAAGTGGGTTGGTGTGGCTGCTGCTGCTGCTCCTTTGAAAGCCGCCTGATGATGATGATGAGAGATCATCATCACTAGTAGTAGTAGAGTAGTAGTCGGTTAGGTGGGGTAGCTTATGGAGCTTCACACGATTAGAGAAAGACAAGTAAATTAACTTATCTCTTGTTGTTTTTGGCTCCGTTGCTCCTGTTGGGTTAATTTGGTAGTGGGAATAATCTGGGTCTGCCTCCATCGTCTCCTCTGTCTAGCTAGCTGATTAAGCTATATATAATAAGTTATTAGTTAGTTTTGTAACTTCTTAATTGCTATTGAAACTGAGGATCAGCACAGCATGTAATGTAAGGTAATCCGTTAAGAGAGAGAGAGAGAGAGAGGCCAGGCGCACACAGTGGTGAAGTCTGAACCCGACGGAGAGCCCAAAAAGAAGAAGAACAAAGTGCAGGTGGCGTGCCCTCTTTCAACTTGCAAGACAGTAGACACGTACCCCCCACGTAGCGAGTGATTTGTGTTGCAATGCAAGACAATATAGGACGACGCGTGCCCCACTCCACGTACGTTGTGATTTCTTGTGATCAATCGAGGAGGAGGAGAGACAATTGCAAATTTGCAATTAATGCTTAGCCCACCATCCCCACCCCCCTTCCCATGATTCCCAGTACAATACACACAAATTTAATGATCACAAAGAAACAACACAAGACCCAACATTTTTCCGTGAACTTTTGACTTTTGACTCTCGAGTCTTGACACTGTTCAGGAGGAGAGGCAAATTGAGTGCAGCCTGGTTATTAATTAAATTCAAAATTAAGAAAACCAATTAATTAATTAATATGTCACATTTGCAGCAGGGCAGGGCAGGCAAATGCATGCTATATATCATATGAATCATGATCATATAAATTTGGTTGGAAACATTGCTTTAATATTAATTTAGCATCACATCATGCATGGTTACGTTGCCCAAATACTAACAATATTGAAAAGGGCTGAGTAGCTTAATTAATATTCACTTCATGGAGGCTTCACACATCTGCGACGGTGATAATCTCAGCAGTCTTAAACTTTTTCCTTAAGCTCTTAGCCAAGTTGCAGGCGTCTACTCCTTGCCCAATCACCACCACTGTGTCTCTCCCCTCTCCTAATCCCAAAAAGCTCACACCTGCAGTCAAAGCAGAGAAGATGAGAATGGAGTTTTCTATTAATTAATGATGGAGCATGTGCTTTTGTATTTTGTATATACTTATTCATTACTAATTCGCCATACCATCTGCTTCGGCAACAATTTTGAACGCCTTCTGTTGGCATTTCTGGCAATTCATAGGCACTTTCATCACAATCTTCTTAGTCTTACACTGCATATCAAAAACAACAAATTTATAATTAAATAGGGTTGGATTGGGTTGGGTACAGAGGAACAAAGGTGTGCTTGCTAAGTGATGATATACACATACGTAACATACATACATACCTTCATTTTGTTCCTGTCTTTGGTCAAGTAAGAATAAGATATCACGGATGGGCGATCTCCAAGACCCAAAGATTTGATTGCACTCAACACAACACCAGCGATATATATATATATATATATATATACTAGTTCGGTTGTGCTGTTGTTTATATCATATCTGACCGGTCAATCAGAGAATGACATATGGAACAAGGGACCCACAAGGAGGACCCGCTAAACCCGGCAATCAATTGCGTCCCACAAAGTACCATCAACAGGTTGTGAGCCTTTGGCACCATAGACAGCCGATCATGGCTAAGAACCACACTTCATTGGAGATTTCTCATAAGGACAAGAGGTGCCTCCTCAGGCAATGCCCATAGTCCCACATCGAAATCTCATTCAAGATGCACATCTCCCAAAATCTATAACTAGGGGCACAAGTCCCCAAAATAGGGTAACTAAGACATTCGGCTATTTAGCCATCACTCTATTCAGATCACTATTCACTCCATACTTAATACTAACTTAAGCATTAGAGAGCCTTCAACTGGTACCACATCAGTGCCCAAGGTCTCACTGCTCGTTTTTTGTTTGGCAGCTTATCCACTTTGCCAAAGAGCACGCAAGGCCAAAGGTGATATTATCACTAAGTTCGTCTCAAAAGTGTCTGACCATTTTTGTGCATCAACAACTGCCTTCATATGTATGTATACGTATGGATCAACAACTGCATCAACAATTGCCTTCAACAACTGCCTTCACTTGCCTTCCCTTGATAGCCTATAGTTAATAATAATGAGTTTGCTCACTGCTGCCCTGCCTCACAGAGTCACAGTCACAGACTCATCTACTAACATAACATTGATGGCATATTTACTAATATGTAATTGTATTAGAATGAATTGAATTGATGATAAATTGAATTAAGGATAATTAGATTCCAGATTCTTATTGAAGTTGTTTACTAAATCATATGGAATTGGGGTAGGAGTTGTACTAATTACTAAAATATCATCGTTGTTAGGTTAAAATAGATGACAAATTTGGAATTTTTAAAATTGTGTGAAGATATAATGGGTAAAAAAGATGAATTTTTAATGAGTTAGTTCTCCGGAATTAGAATACCACCTCCCACTCAAGAATTGAATTCCTCCAAAATTAGGAATTCAATTCCTAATTTTATGTGGCCCCACTTACTTTTCAACTCCGTAATATGAAGCAAACGCATGAATCCTTCATAGGTGAAATTCAATTCCTAATTAGTAAACTCACCGTGAGTTATTTCTGGATAATTTCCTACATTAATAGAAAAGGGTATTACAACGTTCCCGCGTCTTGAGTCGTAGTAAAGGGTATGTTGACACCATAACTGACCAAGCAACAAGAGGCAAAGCAAAGAAAGAGGAGTCCCACATCGGAAAACTACAAGAAGTTGAGACTCCCCTTCACCTATAAAAGGAGACCTCTCTCATCTTAGAAAGGGGATGAAAAACTGAGCTGGGGGCTCCCTCTTCAGGACTCTCCTGCCAGTCCAACCTTCGGGTCCTGACTTTCCAGACCGGGGACTGACCCCTGGGCTCCAGACTCCTAGCTTTGTACCTTAGGCCCTAGGCCTTCTTTCATTTATCTTTGGGTCTAACCCACTTGTACAAATGTAAACAACATCATAATGAGAACAACCTCTCAGTGGACGTAGCCCATTCATTAAGGGTGAACCACACATATCTTGTCTATTGTATATTCATAAATTGGCCAAGTCCTCACATACATGCTGAAGGTCCAAACCTTCACCCATCATCCATCACACCTCATCACTAAGTTGGACTCAATAATGGCCCAACCATTTTGAGCATCAACAGTTTGACGCCGTCTGTGGGATTCGACACAAGAAGCCTTTGTCAATTCTCCCTCCTTCAGTCCCTTTCAGCACCCTTTCAATCATCGCCTTTTAGCTTATCGTTTAGCACCATATATGCCGAGGCCACCATGGGGTCCCAAGGAACCAGTATGCCGAAGACATATATCTGCTGAAGCAACCCTCCTTTCAACCACTTTGAAGAGTCAATCTGGGGTGGCCTAATATTCCAAATGCACCAAGGATATCAAAATGCATGGCTTGCACATGGCCAAGAAAAATTGCTCCAATATGAAGGCTGCCCACGTGCACTTTATCATAAGATAAGATTCCTTTTCTTACATATAAATATTGTATACAACCATGCAATATTTAAATAATTCCATACACAATCTTATTCAACAAGTATGAATATTAATGTATATTAATAACAGAAGCTTGTGCTATGCTTCAGAACCAGACGGTCAATTGGTGGGCCAATATGGTAATTAATATGCATATGGGCAGAAGACCCAATTGGAGCCCAGCATGCCGATGCACACAAGGATGCCACCACGCCATCTGAAGCCAAAATATGTCGTACAGCACTTCATCCTCCAAACCAATCAATTGGCCAAACCAAACAGCAACCATGTGCTCACACAAGACCAGCCTCTGTACGCCACACCGCAACATCTTCTCTCCAACACGAAGACACCCAAGCCCACCAAACTTATCAGGGCACCTTTGCTGATCGGTAAGTACGAAAGGAAAAGAACTTGGGAAATTGACATACATAGTCACTAAAGATAAACCTTAATCAATAATAATCACGTTATAAATTTCAATCAAAAATACTCACTTTGTAACATGAAAGTACCCAATTGCCCTCCATATAAATATATCTATATTGACCCTTTATCCCCTCAAAAATTCATTTTCTGAAACCCAATTTCTCCCAACTCTTCTCCTCTCTCGCACTCGCCCAAATCTTGCTCAGCCATGACTTCATAGAAAACAAAGAGAGTAATGGCCATGGCGACGACGTCGGTGGATTCTTCGAAGTCTGACCAGGACACTAACACTGAGCTCGATACCAATCCAAACCTTAACCCTAACCCTAATTCTTCAAACCCGTTAGTCCCCGCCTCCTCCAATGGCCCTGATGTCTGCCTTCTCAAGTTTGTTCGAGACTCCGCTGGTGGGGCATTCATGGGCTCCAATTTTTTCTCTACTCTCTCTCTCTCTCTCTCTCTCTCTCTCTCTCATATATATATATATATATATATATATATATATATATATATATACATATACATGCTTATGGAGTGTTTGCTTTAATTGCTTAATTGTGGTGTTTCTATATGGGAATTTGAGTGGTGCTGATATAGAATTTTAAGTGTTTGACAAAATATGATTTTCGTTTATAGTGTTTTGGGCTTTGCGAAAGGGAGTGAATTTTCTCTTTCCTGACTAACGAGGTATTGGAGTTTTTGGTGGGTTTTGTTTAGTGTTGCTAATGGTTGAGGTATGCTAGTGTTCTGAGATGTGAACTGTGGTTTTCTCTAATGGTTGAGGTATGCTAGTCTTTTGTATTTTTCAGTTTGTATCATGTGGGTTTCTGTTGAATATTGATATAGTGATTCTTAATATGCTTTCGGATATGTTTTGTACTGAAATTCTTTATATGAAGTGTATGAATTTTGAATTCGAAATTGTTGCATTTGCCTTATCAAAACCTAATATGGATGCAAATAGGTCTTGTTGTGATTGATTTTGTTATATATGTTTGTGAGTATTGTTTGTTGTGGGTTCCAAATGTGCTATGATTTTGTTATATAGATGTGTTTGTTTGGTTTTTGGAAATTTTGAGTTGGCTGTCTTGATGTAGTTTGATTGTGTTGGTTTTGTTTTGGTATGCAAGCATACTTGAAAATCTGTAACCTTTTTAGAAGCCTCCAACTCAGTCTCTGCAGCATAAACCCATAAATAAGCATATATCTTGTAGATGACTACAAAGTCAGAGCCTTTTCTTATTTTTGTGGCATCAGATCAACCTGTGAATGTTTTAGCACTAGAATATCAGATAATTCAATTCAATTGGAAGATTCTATCAGCCTTAAACATTAGTCTTGTGTTTATTTTTGTATTTTAATATAATTGAAAATCTGGAATTTGTGAGAATTGTTTTTTTTTTTTGCTTGCTAAAACCCCTTACTGTGGTTAAGGCTATCAAGTAGGCTATGTGTTGGGTCATTTAGGCTGAGTGTGTGGCTATAGTTGCATGCCCACCCTCCAAAAGCCTACATAAAGGAGTAACAGAAGGAATAGAAAAGGACGCATCAACAACAACAACCCGCCATACCCATTGCCACCAGGTGCTCTCTTCTGATCCTTTCACTTTGTTTTTGTAATTTTGAGTTCTAAGCTATTTTTCCCATTCTTCAATACCCAGGAATTATTTTGCTCAAAATAACACAAAAAATAAAAATCAAATCTTGATTTTCTCTAGCATAGAAATAGGTTAGTTATGTCAGTTTTTGCTTCAATTTTGATTTTTAGGGGTTTGGCTTCTAATCCTGTTTGTTTGAAAGGAAAGGAAATAAGTTTTTGGAAAAAATTTCACGAGCAAATAATTTGCAATATGAGAGTAAAAGGACAGTTTTTTTATGTAGTTCATTATGTTTTGAATTTTTAAATAGGTTTTGTAGCTCACTTTATACACCATACAAGTTCACCAGTTCTTATATCAGTTTCATTGAGAGTGCACTAGTAAGGGTGTTGAAGAATTTAATTGTTTGCATTCATGGTCATGTTTCTATGAAGTACATTTCTCTGATCAAAAACCAAGAAATTCCTGTAAGTAATGCTACTATATTTCATCACTTCAAAAATGGTCGGGTTATGTCGATGACACAGAATAGAGATGGGTGAATGGTGAACATTTTTTGAATACAAAGTTGATATATGGGCATTACACTAACGTGTTGTCAAGCTTGGTTCATTTTCATATAATCCAAACTCTAACATAAAAGTCTAGTTGGTTGTGCCCTCGATAGAATATACACATCATAGTTGATAGTAATTGATCTCTTGGAACTTTATGTACTTTCCATTTCTATTTTGTAGGTTTTCTTTTGATTTTGAAAGCCCGTAAAGAAGCTATGAATTCCTTGAGCGGCAATGGTTCTGAAAATCGAGGAATGGTTGCAACAGGAGATGCTGCAAATTCAACTGCTTTGGAGATGTTTTTTTACAGTATAGTTTGTTAATAAACATGCTCTGGTTTCATTGTACTTTATCAGTTTCAAACCATGTATTGCCCGTGTATTGCCAATATATTGCCCGTGTATTGCCAATATATTGCCCGTGTATTGCTAATATATTGCCAAGATATTGGCCCGTGTATTACCCATATATTGCCATGTATTGCCAATGTATTGCCATATATTGCCATGTATTGCCAATGTATTGCCATATATTGCCATGTATTGCCAATGTATTGCCATGTATTGCCAATGTATTGCCATGTATTGCCCACGTATTGCCCACGTATTGCTTCTCTAACACCATTTTTTTTCAAGTCTATATTCAAAATAAAATTAAAGTCTTGGGAAGTTGGGAATAAGGAGTTGAATTGCCATTGTACTGTTGTTCCAGCCTGCAATACAACCACAATATAGGGGTAATACGTAGGCAATAAGAGGGTAATACGTAGGCAATAAGAGGGCACAAAAACTAAATACTCCCACCTATATAATTTCTTTCAAAAAGACTTGAAAAACAAAGTGATACGAGGGCAATACATCAGCCATATAGACGCAATATATTGATTGGCTTCCTTTTCTCTCTTGTTTTCAATATCTGCAAATTCTCTTAAAATGGCACTAAGAAGCTTTTGGCCAGTAACTAATCCACCTTCAAGTCAAGAACATCTTTTACATCCTCAACTTTTACATAAGCCTCTCCACCCATTCCTTGCTCGAGGGTATTTTGATGATGTAGGAGTGTAAAACGTGATTCCATTAAGGACGTTGTGTCCTTTTTGTAATATGTTGTAGATTATGAATTAATGGAGAACTGAATTAATGGACTCCGCAATATTAGTTGTCATGACATTATATCGTCGTCCGTCACAATGGGCTCGAGACCACTTATGGAGCCCTGCACGTACTAGATAAGTTTGCACTCGCTCATTGTTTATCATGGAGAAATACCGATTGAACTCTGCTAGACGGTAAGACTTGGCTGCCCGCACAAAAAACCCCAATATCGGATCCCGCTTCTTCAACTTAAATGAGGCTTTCATATTGCCTTTCAAGTGATAAAAGCAAATACCATGTGTTGCCTCAGGAAAAACTATTTTCAACCCATTTTCTATGCTAAGATTTCGATCAGATATGACAACGAGATTCGAGCAATCACCAATTGCACAATGTAGTTTTGTGAAAAACCACTCCCAAGCTGCATCCGTCTCCAAATCTCCAATCCCAAAGGCAAGAGGATATATATTACGATTTCCGTCAAATGCAGTGGCAACAAACAAAACACCTTTGTACTTGCACTTCAAATGGGTAGCATCAACAGCAATCACAGGACGCATTGAGGACTTAAATCCTCTTATGCATGCACCAATTGACATAAAAAAAATATAAAAAGTGGTTGGCTGCATCAGTCTCAATGTATGTCAAAGTTCCAGGATTTGTACGCTCCAATTCATAACAATAGGAAGGGAGAATAGCATATGACTCTTCTGCAGACCCTCTAATTATCTTTAAAGCTAACTCTCGGCTTCTCCAAGCTTTAGAGTAGCTTATGGTCACACCAAAATTTTGTCGCACATCTTTGATGATATCACCTCCAGTATAAATGGTGCGGGAATCCTTAAATCTGCGTTTCAGAGAGTTGGACAACAATCCAGGACTAGCTTGACGATGGTGACTACTAAGATACCTTAGATCACATTCATGAAATGGATCGTATTTAACAACCCTAAACTCATGTAATCCAACTTTATATGCCCGAAGTTGCCAAGGGCAAGGAAGTTGCCCAACAACGAACACACAATCTACGTTTCCAGATTGGACTGTTCTAAATCGAAAGTGGCCTCTGACTGCTGCTAAACATAAGGTTTTTATAAGGGCAAGCTTATTTGGAAAAACTCGTCCAACCTTAAAATTTGCTTCCCAATTTATGCAAGAAAGACCTCCACCATAATCAATATCTTCCACACTCTTACCATGTACCAAATGAACCCGACTTGTATGCATTTCAGTCCAACTTGATCGTTGCGGAGTTTTAGATTGCACTTGTGTAACTTGCACCGTGGAGGCTTGGAAATTGCTTTCTCGATGTGGATGCACGTTTGGCGTAGAGTACGCTTCCTCTTCATTGCTAGGTACACAAAAATCTGCGACTATGTTTTCAGCACATTCAAAATTAACATCTTCAACCCAATCTTTCCAATTAAAACCAGTTACACCATTTTCAGTTCCGCTATCCCCAATTACCTCATTCCTATCTCTCACAACAACTGCGGGGGGAGCATTGCTACTCCCAATGCTTACAATGCCATTGCAGCCTTGAATACCATGTCCTTCTATAATTTTGAGGGTTGCTAATAAAGGGGTTACTTTAGAGCTCATAACATCCGTGTTGTACTTCAGAAAATATTGAACGTCATCATTGTCTTCAACCTTTAGGTGCTTATAGGTAGATGATGATAGAGGAACAGAAAACTTCAGTGTGACAATGTATTTATTGCGATCTGCATTCGCGATCTTATAAATGCGGTCAACAAGCTCAGAAAAGGTTATGTTTCGTGATACTATTATGCCTTTAGCCTCGCCACCTTCATAACTTTCAATGTTATCATTGTGAACCCAGCTTCCGTTGTAGAATACCAATATTCCAACAGTATCCATTTCTGCAAATAACATCAATAAATCAATCTATTTGCATCCTCATCATAAGGTATACTCATTTCTTTACATTTCCAAATTGGAAATCAAAACAGAAAACTAAAGTTCTTAGCAAAACTAACCTAACCCAGAATGTCAATCAAATCCAATTCAAAGACTTAAAATTTCAAACTTAAGCATCTAAATTGAGGGGAAAACTGACCTAACTAACCTATTTATAGGCTAGACAAAATTAAGATATGATTTTTATGTTTCGTGTTATTTTGGGCACAATGCTTTATGGGTATTGAAGAATGGGACAAATAGCTTAAAACTCAAAATTACAAACAAGGGTTGCATACCATCAAATTTATTGGCATATATATATATATATATATATATATATATATATATATTGGCAATTACAAAACAAAGCCACGCACTAGTCTTGAAGCAACCTATAAAATTCTTCATCACCCTTACTAGTGCACTCTCAGGAGTGTTCAAAAAGCCAAAAGCAATGAAACTGATCCAGAACTAGTGAACTTGTATGGTGTATAACATGAGATATGAAACCTATTTCAAAATTCAAAATTCAAAACAAAATGAACTACATAAAAAACTGTCCTTTTACTCTCATATTGCAAATTATTTGTTCGTGAATTTTTTTTCCAGAAACTTATCTCCTTTCCTTTCAAACAAACAGGATTAGAAGCCAAACCCCTAAAATTCAAAATTGAAGCAAAAACTTACATAACTAACCTATTTCTATCTAGAGAATCAAGATTTGATTTTTATTTTTTGTGTTATTTTGCAAAATGATTCCTGAGTATTGAAGAAGGGGAAAAATATCTTAGAACTCAAAATTACAAAAACAAAGTGACAAAGGATCAGAAGAGAGCACCTGGTGGCAATGGGTCTGGCGGGTTGCTGTTGTTGATGCGCCCTTTTCTATTCCTTTTGTTTCTCCTTTGTGTAGGCTTTTGAGAGGTGGGCGTGGTCTCCTCTTGAATTAAGGTGCTGGTCTCAGATGCTCTACGTGCGACAGAGGAGAGAAGAGCTAGAGAGTTGGGTTTAGATCAGAAATGAATTTTTGAGAGGAGATAAAAGGTAAATATTAAGTATTTATATGGAGGGTAACTTGGTACTTTCAGGTTAGAAAGTGAGTATATGTGGTTAAGTTTTATAAAGTGATTATTTTTTATTAAGGTTTATCTTTAGTGACTATCTATGTCAATTTCCCAAAGAACTTTCTCCTCAAAGCACCAAAGTACCGAAGAGACCATCCTTGTCGAGACCACCGCAAGGACCCCATGCTTCAAGCTACCGATCGGTAGCCATTCTTTACCACACTCACAGGAGTCAAACCACCGTTCGCCACCTCCAAAGCTTCACTAAGCCTCACCGAACCTCTACCTAAACCTATCCACGGGAAAATACAGAGTACCGTTCGGCACCCAAAATTAGATTTTTCCTCTAGACACCCATGGTGTCTTCAGCAGGGGAAAGAAAACGAGTTCAACATCTCCAGACATTTGCAGAACCCCAAGTCTATGACGGCGTCAGCTAGAGCCTCAAACCCACCTCCCTGATTGATGGGCGACATCCCCCCAATTTACTTCTGCATGGACCCTGCCGTTCGGCAGGTGTTCTGCTGAAGCCAAAGAAGGAGCTCACGCCAGGCACAGCCTCTTTCCCGCCACCTTCCCTGCTACACGGCTCACGTCGCACTTGCCTGAAGCCCCCGTGTAGAGACTGGCCCGGCTTGTAGAGACCCCAGCCTTAGCTCCGAAGGTCTATCAATCGGAGCTTGCCGAACGAACTCGAGTCTTCTCCTTGCAAAAAAACCCTTGCAGCCATCTATCTATCTTTCCAAAGGCCCAGCTCCAAAGGAGCGTGCTCACACTAAGAGGCCACATGCCAAAGGCTCAGCCCCAACATGCCACAACAAATTTCTCAACCCACCCTTGCCGAACGGCAAGGGCCGAGCAAAGGAAAAAATAGCTTCACAAGGTACAAAGAAGGCCAAGTCCCTTTTTACTCAACAAGCCCAGCCCAGCTTCACCAGCCCTCCGAAGGCTTAGCTCCAGATCCTGCTAAACATCACAAACAAACAAAAATCACCAATCAAGTCCTAGGCTACTTGCCGAACGGCAGGACCCATGAAAAGGCAATATGGGGCTCACAAAATTACCTACTTCAGCCTTGCCGAAGGCTTAGCTCTAGAAGGCTCAGCTCCAGCTTCTTCCGTGTCTTGCCGAAGCCCCAGACACACCCGGCTATCACCTGCAGCCTCCCAAGGGACCAGCCCCAAACTTGCCGAATGTGTAGGTACCTATGCCCACCTCGTGTGCAGATCCAAGCCTTAAGACCAGCTCCCAGCCCACGCAACAAAAGCCAAGTCTTCACCCCTTGCCGAATCTGCCCTTGCTAGACCCAGCTCCAATGGCCAAGTCGAACCTCCAAGACCCGACGATTTCGTAGTCACGGCACCCTTGCCGAACGGCAAGGGTCGTACGGAATCTACGGGGGCGTCACCGCAGCCAAGACCCCCGAACTGCCTCTCTCTCTCTGGCGAAAATCTCTTTGATAAAATTCCAAGCACCAAAACAGCTCGAGTCTTCACTTCTTGCCGAAACAAGCCCAAGCGCTGAAGGCTTCGACGGCTCAAAACAAAATCCAAAATTTTGTCACAAGAACACTTGCCGAACGGCAAGAACCAGCCGGGCACTGCGTACGGACGTACGGCCTTCTAAGCTCTCGAACAATCTGCAAACTCACAAGCCAGGCCCTACCGATCGGCACCCTTGCCGAAAAATGGCCAGACCCATGAAAATCTCCTCTCTTCTTACGACCTTGCCGAACCAAGGACCCAAACGCTGAACGCAGGTCTGATAAAGAGACTACTCTCTCACCTTCTAAAAACCCTAGGCCATGCCTCTTTGCCAAAGACCAAACTCACGGTACTCGAATAAAAACTCTTCGGATGCACCCTTGCCGAAGACACAGGAGGCCTAAAAAAAAAAAAAAAAAGAGGCCAGCCTCCTTGCCAAAGGCTCAGGCAAGACCCTAGGTCTGTTTTTCACCTCATGAAGCCTAAGCCCAATGCTCTCAAACCCCTTGCCGAACGGCAGGGGTCATGTCTTGACGACTCGAAGCTCACCGGTCACCACGCCATTTCCGAATCTCATCTGTGGCTCGGCCAAAACCCATGACCAAGGCCCGCATGCAGAAGCTGGGGGACTACCCAGTGGCTGACCTAGCCCTTCACACAAATGCAAGTCCCAGGACCGAGTGCCCTTGCCGAAGCCCAGCTCAAGAAGCCCAGTTCCACAAACCTGCGAAGGTCAAGCCAAGACCTATCCAGAAGGCTCATGCCATGAGACATGGCACTGGCCTAGCCTAGGCACCTCTTGGCTCCCTTGTTGAAATTGAGTTCAGATCCTAGGCCCTCACCGCTTCCTTGCCTAGCCCAAACCACCTTTGGCACCTTCGGCACCCGTGCCATTCGGCACTTTAGATTGCGACTTGCAAGTCTTTTGCCTTCGGCACCCTTGTGCCCAGCCACTTCCTCTTGCGACATGCAAGCTTGGCGCCTTCGGCACCCGTGCCCTTTAGCATTTTATATTGCGACACGCAAGCTTTGTGCCACCTTCGGCACCCACGTGCCCAGGACCACATTGCCTTGCGACACGCAAGCTTTGTGCCACCTTCGGCACCCACGTGCCCAGGCCACATTGCCTTGCGACACGCAAGCTTTGTGCCACCTTCGGCACCCACGTGCCCAGGCCACATTGCCTTGCGACACGCAAGCTTTGTGCCACCTTCGGCACCCACGTGCCCATGCCACATTGCCTTGCGACACGCAAGCTTTGTGCCACCTTCGGCACCCACGTGCCCAGGCCACATTTCCTTGCGACACGCAAGCTTTGTGCCACCTTCGGCACCCACGTGCCCAGGACCACATTGCCTTGCGACACGCAAGCTTTCTGTCGCCTTCGGCACCCAAGTGCCTAGCCACGTCGCCTTGCGACAAGCAAGCTTTGTGTCACATTCTGCACCCCCGTGCCAAGGCACATTTCCTTGCGACATACAAGCTTATGTATTTGGCAAACCCCTCTGCCTTAGGCACCCTGGTGCCTTTAGCATCCCTTTTTCCTTCGGCATCTCCCCCTTGCCGACCGACGCCTTGGCTCCTTGCCTAGCTTAGCCTAGCACTCTAGGCTCAACCCAAGCCCACATGGCCCCTTGTTGAACAGCACGACACGTGCCTAGCCCAAACACACCCAGGCCCTCCTGAAGGTTCCTTCTCTTTCTTCCAGAGCCCAGCTCCAAATCCATGTCAAAATCCCTAAAGGCTGTACTTCACCATGCCGAAGAATGGGCCACAAGGCCTCAAAATTTATCAACAAATTCCCTTGCCGATCGGAATGGGATGTACCAAAGCTCCCAGCTGACCTAGCTCTAAAGTGCGACCTAGCTCACGCTCACCCACTTGCTGACCTATCTCTAAAAAGCGACCTACCTCACCCATTTGATGACCTAGCTCTTTTTTGCTGACCTAGCTCCAAGCTCCAAAAGATGACCCAGCTCATTTTTGCTAACCTAGATCCAAAAGCCCACCTTGGGCCGAGCCCCATTTCACCCCTCAACTATCGCTAAAATGCCCAAACCTAAAACTGGCACTCAAACAAAAACATGGACTAGGCTCATCTCTAAGCCCAGGCCCGGGACTTCCTAAACCCCTTGCCGAACGGCAAGGGGCATGCAACTTGTTTTTGGGGGCTCCCATAAATCTTAGCTCACCAAATGGCCCAGCCCCTTAAAAGGCCCAGCCCCATAAACGGCCCATGCCATGACACAAAACATTTCCCAAACAAGCCTAGCTCCCTAGTCCAAAGCCCAGCCTTCAGGGAAAGGGCCGGACCCATCCAAACCATCGTGCCTAGCCACCACCTCTTGCAACATGCAAGCTTAGCACCTTCGGCACCCTCGTGCCCGGCCACCTTCCTCTTGCGACACGCAAGCTTGGCACCTTCAGCACCTCGTGACCTTCGTCATTCTCGTGCCTAGCTTCGCCTTTGACACCCCGTGCCTAAGCCCACCTTTGGCGCCCCTGTGCCTAAGCCTACCTTTGGCACCTCCATGCCTTGCCACATGCAAGACTGTTTCGCCTTCGGCACCCCGTGGCCAAGCCCACCTTCAGCACCCTTTTGCCTAAGCCCACCTTCGGCACCCCAGTGCTTAAACTCACATTTGGTACCCCTGTACCTAAGCTCACCTTCGGCACCCCCTTACCTAAACACATCGCCTTGCGACGTGCAAGCTTTATACCTTCGGCACCTACATGCCTAGGCACATTGCCTTCCGCACCCTTGTGCCTTTGACATCCCATTTGCCTTCGGCACCCCGTGCCTAAGCACATCTCTCCCAACATGCCTTCAGCACCCCCGTGCCTAAGCCCACCTTCGGCACCCCGAGCCTAGGCACATTACCTTGCAACATGCAAGCTTTGTATGACATTCGCCATCCCAACTCCAAATTACCCTAGCCCTATCTTGCGCAAATAAAGCCTGGCCCCTCCTTGCGCAAATAAAGCCTAGCCCTATCTTGAGCAAAACATGCTCAATAAAAGCCATGGATGGCTCCTACCGATCGGCACCTTGGTCCCCCTCCTAGCCCAAACACTTAGGCCTAGCCAAATCTGCAGCTTAGCTCCCTGCGAAGCCTAGCCTCCTTCCAAATTCCAAAACTCCCAGCTTCTAGATCTCCCAACCTCTGGACTCCTTGTCGAAGCCCTTGCTAAATGCCCAGGCTAAACCCACATGACCCGGCTTTTCCTAAAATGCCCAGCTCTCCTGTTGAAACATTAAAAGGCCAGCCCTTGGTGTTGGCCCCAATTCCATGCCGAAGCCTCAAAAGCTAAGCCCGCGTGGGACTCTATTTTCCAAGGAAGCTAAACCCTCAAGCTTTGCTTCCTTACCAAAGCAAATTGAGACCTAGCTCCAAAAAATACCTAACTCAAATATCCCAGCCCCTTGCCTCGCAAAGCCTTACCCAAGTATAAGAGCCCAACCCCAAGGGTTGCCGAAGCCCACTTGAGTTGAAACACCAAGGCTCTCACCGCTTCCTTGCCTAGCCTAGGCCCCCTCCCCCTTGGCTCCCTTGTCAAAAATGAGCACGGGCCCAGCCTCCTCAAACCTTCTCTTTGTTTTCAAGAGCTCCAAAGTATGCTAGGAGCCAAACCAAGACCTAGCATCCAAAGGGCTCAGCCCCAAATTCATGTCAAAACCCCCAAAAGGCCCAACCTTTTACCCTAACTCTGAAGACACGCCCAAAAAATTCTCGAATGATCACTTGCGGATCGGCAGGGATTATTCAAAGTTCAAAATGACCTAGCCCACTTGGCTAACCTCTCAAAAAAAAAAAAAAAAAAAAAAAAAATAATTGAACCTGCCGAACGGGTAGGTTGCATGCAGAAGGAAATTTGGGGGAGTTGCCAATTTTTGGCTGACCTAGCTCAAAAAAAAAAAAAAAAAAAAAAAATTGGGGCCTAGCTCCCTTGCCGAACGGCAAAGAACATGCAGAAGGAAAAAGGGAGCCTTTGTGATGACGTCATCAAAAAATATATATATATATTTTTTTTTGGCCCAAAAAAAAAAAAAAAAAAAAAACTAGACCTCTCGAACGGCAAGCAGCATGCAGAAAGAATTTGGGACTACCCAATTGGCTGACCTAGCCCACAAAAAAAAAAAAAAAAAAAAAAAAACCTTCTCTCCCTCCAAACCACTTAGGTTCTTGTTGCAACTTCTCTCCCTCCAAAGTCCTTCTTACCCGGGAACTTGGGGGACTGGGGGATAGTGCACTATACAACTTGGAAGACAAACTACGGTGTTGCTCGGCCAGTGCACTTAAAATTACAAATCCCCAAGCAAGAAGTACCTTCTTACTCGCGAACTTGGGGGACTCCTGTTGACACCATAACTGACCAAGCAACAAGAGGCAAAGCAAAGAAAGAGGAGTCCCACATCGGAAAACTACAAGAAGTTGAGACTCCCCTTCACCTATAAAAGGAGACCTCTCTCATCTTAGAAAGGGGATGAAAAACTGAGCTGGGGGCTCCCTCTTCAGGACTCTCCTGTCAGTCCAAGCCTTCGGGTCCTGGCTTTCCAGACCAGGGGACTTGACCCCTGGGCTCCAGACTCCTAGCTTTGTACCTTAGGCCCTAGGCCTTCTTTCATTTATCTTTGGGTCTAACCCACTTGTACAAATGTAAACAACATCATAATGAGAACAACCTCTCAGTGGACGTAGCCCATTCATTAAGGGTGAACCACACATATCTTGTCTATTGTATATTCATAAATTGGCCAAGTCCTCACATACATGCTGAAGGTCCAAACCTTCACCCATCATCCATCACACCTCATCACTAAGTTGGACTCAATAATGGCCCAACCATTTTGAGCATCAACAGGGTAATACGACATTGCTTCACCCTCCCTACTTTTTCTGGTCTTGACATGTAATGTAGCCTAGCCCAGTAGGTACGTATTTAGTCAGCAGCAAGGACTCCTCAATAATTTGCAACTTGTGGCTGAGGTTGTTCAATTCAATCCTTAACTCCTTTTTCCATCTTTTTTGTTTTTTTCTCTATCTCAGATCAATATATTTCATGCAAAAAAGATGCTTGATAGACTGACAGTGATGCCTAACAAACAAAACAATAATTAATCTCAACAATTATTGCATGCTGACTGACAGGACTTGGTAACGAATGAATGGAGCATTTTTGTTCACCACTTTAATCATAGGTGTACTCTCATTACCATCTTCAATGCTTGACACGTGTCCATAGACATAACCATAGTTAACTTTTGCTTTGTATTTATGGAATCATGGTTATATCTATGGACACGTGTCAATCATTGAAGATGGTGGTGATAGTACACCTATAGTTAAAGTGATGAACAAAAATGCACTTAATTAATGAATCAATGGAAATGAAAATGTTGCATGACAAATGCTAATGACCTTCTCTTTTGAATCTTTACCTCATAACATGTGTCTATTTTTTTACATTTAAAATAATATCATTAATACATCATACAAGTTGGCTTTTACTTTTCAAGTTTACCCTTATTATGAAAAATATATATATATATATATATTTTTTTTCACAACCTCCCTTTTTCTTGTTTCACGATCCACACACACTCTCTCTCTCTATCTCTTTTCACGATCAAACTCCCTCTCTCTCATTTATCTTCTCCAGATATGAGATTTGCTCCGCCTCCCTCGTATCTACCTCTTCCTCTTAGATCCTTATTTTCCTCATCTATCACATCTATCTTCACCTCTATCTATGCTCACTGCTCTCACCGCACCACCATGTTCCCAACGACTAGTGAACTGGTCGCATTTTGTCTCTAAGGATGTGCCCAATAATGGTGTGTCGCTGGTTGTTTGTAATTTGTGATTGGGTGTGGCTGGAATCTCAATCTAGGATTTAAAAAATGTATGAAATTGGACTGTTTAGGGGAAATAAAATTGGGGAGGAAACATGAGCCAAAGAGGAACAAATTGTTGATGTAATATCAGCTCTGTTTCTTTGGAACAATTTGTATTTTTTCTGATTTTCTAACAAATTTTCATTTAATCAGATTTTTGTTTCAAATCCTTAGTGTTGAAGCAAACATGGGAGTTTCATCTTGAAAAAGAGAGGGGAGGAGAGATGAGTGTCTGATTGTGAAACGTGAAACGAGAGAGAGGGAGACTATGCAAATTGTTTTTATTTTTCATAATAAAGGTGAATTTGGAAAGTAAAAGTCACTTGTATGCTGTATTCATGATATTATTTTAAGTGTAAAAAAAAATACATGTGATGAGGTCAATGGAAAAAGTCCAAAAGAACATGTTAAAATAATGCGTTGAATCAAAATCACTAATTACTAAAATTTGAAGATTAGATCAAGTGCATATGTGGCTGAATCTAGCTTGCTTTGGATTTTCTTCCCTTGATAAAGGTGATCATATTCTCATTAGGCTTATTTATTATAGTGCTCCTTGAAACTTCGGCCAAATCTCACTTTACTAATCCAAAGTTAAAGTGGCCCACTTTCATTCCTTGACCGAAGTTTGGTGACTCACTTTACCTTTTGCCGTCAACTCTATCTAAAACTCTGTTAAATTTGATGATGTGGCAGAGTTGTTTTTGTAAATTCATACACATGAATTATTAAACTAATTAAGTGGGTGAGGTGGATACCACGTGGATTTAAAAATTAATTAATTTTTTCATTATTTAAATTAATTAAAAAAATTTAGAGATCAAATGATGATAGAGGGATGGGGTGGGTGGGTGGGTGGCGAGGATTGTGGCGGTTGGAGGAGTGATTGGTTGCTGGGTAGGGTTTTTAATTATTAGATTATTTTTAATTATTAGAATATTTAAATATATGTTTATCTAGGTGGAGGTGGGCTCAACTTGCCATTTCACTCACTCAATTGCTGTAATGATTTATGTGTATGAAATTACAAAAATACCCTTGCCACATCATCAAATTTAATAGAGTTTTGGATGAAGTTGACGACATGGGGTAAAGTAAGTCACCAAACTTCGGTCAAGGGATGAAAATGGGTCACTTTAACTTTAAGGGATAAAATGAGATTTGATCAAAATTTCATGAGGCACTACAGTAAAATAAGTCTTCTCATTATAATTTATTCATTTTCCTTCCTTTCCTCACCCTTGGATTTTAAAACCCAAAACAAAGGAGCATGATCTCAGAATCCCGCTTGGACTATTTTATTAAAGCCCAAACAAAGAGTTTACCCTTCTTTTTCCTTCGTTAATACAAGATTCTGAGAGGCCCAAATTAATAGCCCAAAGAACGAGTGATCTGCTGCAGAGAACCAGATTTACACGTGTTAAAAGCAAACCAATGTCCCATTTAGAAATTAGAATTTAGATTCTATTAAACCTTAAGAAAAAAAGAAAAGAAAAGAAAAGAAAAGGGAGCAAATCTCGGAGGAAGGATTAGAAGCAGCTTGCGTTTAGAACTTTAGATAAGTTAGTAGAAAATCGTTAATAGAATTCTTGTTGTGGAAGAGTTCGGCATTCAAAGGATTGTTTTCATCGTAGGTCTCTCTCGCTGTCATATCATCGTAAATCAATCATAATGTGTTTCATCTGTTCTAGGAATATATATATATATATATATATATATATATACACACATAACATATGTATAATAATAGTCACTCAGAAACATAGCCTCTTCTAGTTTCTTCAATAATTAGTGTAAGCAAGCGCTGACAAAGCAAAAATGTGGTTTGGAAAGCTTTCATGTTTCGTCCAATTAATCTTTATTCTTTCTCTGTTTCAAGTACCCGCTTTTGCAATAAAAAAGGTAATCCCTCCCTATAATAATAATAGTAAATCTATGCTGACTACAAATACAAATTATATATATATATATATATATATATATATATTTTGCTGTCTCGCTGCTGCTGCATTGCATTCTTTGTCAAAAACTAATCTCTGTTTTGTGATCATGTATATCGACAAGTCTTACATAGTGTACCTGGGATCCCATGCACATGGTCCACAAGTCTCAAAAGCTGATCTTCGTCGTGTGACTGATTCCCATTCTGAATTCCTCGGATCATTCCTGGGAAGGTACTAGCTAGTATCTATCTTATAATCCGTCATCCATGATTTCTTCTTCTTACAAGCTTGTGCGCGAATGCATGCATGCAGTACCCAGAAAGCCAAAGAAGCAATTATTTACTCATACAAAAGGAGTCAAATATAAGGATATATGGTAATTTCTGATATATTATTTCTTCTCTCAAAGAGGTGTATATATAGTGTACAATGCCTTTTTACCCTAGGAAAAGATAAAAGCTAATCCTGATAGAACAGGTAATACAATATTTACAAGAATCCTAATAATAATTTCCTACCTAAAATAGGACTCACGCCAACACTCCCCCTCAAGTTGGTGCATAGATGTCACCAATGCCCAACTTGTCAAGTGAGTCACTAAATACATGGCTAGACACGCTTTAGTCAAAATATCTGCAAGTTGTTCCTCTGATTTCACATGTGGTACACTAATCACATTGCTTTCCAATTTTTCATAAATAAAATGTCTATCAATCTCCACATGTTTAGTACGATCATGTTGGACTGGATTATTAGCTATGTCGATTGCAGCTTGATTATCACAATACAATTTCATGACATCTTTAGCCACGAAGCCCAATTCCTTTAATAATTTCCGAATCCACAACATCTCACATACGCCATGAACCATGCTTCGATACTGAGCTTCTACCTGGACAAAGAACAAACCTTCTGTTTCTTGCTTCGCCAAGTAACAAGGTTACCACCCACAAATGTAAAATAACCTGATGTTGAACGCCTATCAGGTTCGATTTCCTGCCCAATCAGCATCTGTAAAACCTTCAATTTCCAAATGTCCATGTTTTGAGAACATCAGCCCTTTGCCAGGTGCAGACTTCAGATCCTGCAAAATTCGCATAACTGCTTCCATATGAACTTCACTAGGTGAATGCATAAATTGACTCACAACACTAACAGCATAAGCAATATCTGGCCTGGTGTGAGATAAATAAATAAGTCTTCCAACTAACCTCTGATACCTGTCTTTATTTGTTGGAACTTGATCTGGAAGAATCTCAAGATTATGGTTCTGCACAATAGGAGTATCAACAGGTTTACACCCAAGCATCCCAGTTTCATTCAATAAATCTAACACATATTTTCTCTGTGACAAGAAAATACCCTGTTGAGATCTAGCCACTTCAATTCCCAAAAAATATTTTAGCCCTCCAAGATCCTTCATCTCAAACTCAGTTGATAAATAATGTTTCAATTTATCAATCTCTTCTGTATCATCACCTGTTATTATCATATCATCAACATATATAATTAAAACAGTGACCTTCCCTTTCCTCCTCTTCAGAAACAACGTATGATCTGCATTGCTTTGACGATAACCATATTTCTTCATGGCACAACTGAATTTTCCAAACCACGCTCTAGGAGACTGCTTCAACCCATAGAGTGATTTCCTCAACTTGCACACTAAATTTGGATTTTCCGATAGATCAAATCCTGGAGGTAGGCTCATATAAACTTCTTCCTTCAATTCTCCATGTAGGAAAGCATTTTTCACATCAAATTGTTGGAGTGGCCAATCTAAATTTGCTGCAAGCGATATTAGAACACGAACTGTGTTTATTTTTGCAACTGGTGCAAAAGTTTCCTGATAATCAACACCATATGTCTGAGTATATCCTTTGGCAACCAATCTCGCCTTGTATCTATCGATGGTACCATCTACCTTGTGTTTAATTGTGAAAATCCATCTGCATCCAACTGGTCGTTTTCCTTGTGGCAATGAAACTAAATCCCAAGTTTGATTTTTTTTCAAAGCCAACATCTCTTCATCCATAGCTTTCTTCCATTGAGGAGCAGCCAAAGCATCTTGCACTTTAGATGGAATAAATTCAGTTGTCATCTGATTAGAAAAAACTGCACATGCTTCAGATAATCGATGAGTAGAGACATAGTTTGTAATTGGGTAGTTTGACTTCTTTGAATTTTCAGGTGAAAAACGATCTGGTGGAATTCCTCTATTACGTCTGGGAGGCAATTGATACCTTGTTTCTGCAACATTATCAATATCGTTTAAATTATTAGTATTAATCAAATGTGGTTCTCTACTTACCTCAGGGTTATCCGAAGCCTCAGGAATTTGGACAGGTACTGTTGGTGTAGAAGAGGGAGAACAATTATGTGGGATATGTGGAGTTGCAGGGAACAAAGTGGGGTTAGCAACATGTGATGCCAAGTCTTCAACTAACGTGACTACATTTTCTTTTTCATTGCAGACCACTTCTTCTCTTTCTATGGTAATATCATGTAACATACTTGTCCAATTCCAAATCTGCTCTTCAATATTCTCCTTCTCCCCCTGAAGAGGAGAGTTGGATTCATGATGAAAATACATGGACAACTCTGAGAAAGTGACATCCATTGTGACATACGTACGCTTTGTCGGAGGATGGTAGCATCGATATCCTTTGGAATATGGGGAGAAACCCACAAACACACATTTAAGAGCACATGGATCCAATTTAGACCGTAGGTGTTTAAGGATGTGAACGTAGGCTATACAACCAAAAATGCGGGGATGGAGAGTCAGGACTGACGGTAGGGGATGTGTCGAAGTCAAAACATCCAATGGTGTCTTGTATCCATGGACAGAAGAGGGCATACGATTTAATAAATACACTGCATATAATATAGCATCACTCCAAAACATCTTAGGCATGTGAGCTTCTATCAAAATACTCCTGGCCATCTCAAGAATATGACGATTTTTCCGTTCAGCAACCCCATTTTGTTGAGGGGTATAGGGACATGTAGTTTCATGGAGAAGACCGTTATC
Source organism: Prunus fruticosa (assembly GCA_018703695.1). Classification (NCBI taxonomy): domain Eukaryota; kingdom Viridiplantae; phylum Streptophyta; class Magnoliopsida; order Rosales; family Rosaceae; genus Prunus; species Prunus fruticosa. The sequence continues at coordinate 271,837 of CM031920.1, read as the reverse complement.
CTGGAAGAAAGACACAAAATCATGATTCACATATTCACCTCCATTATCTAATTCGCAGAAACTGAATTTTTGTGGAAAACTGTGTCTGAACCATCTGATAAAATTGCTTGAAGAGACCAAAAACCTCACTTTTATTTTTCATAAAATATATCCATGTCATTCTCGTATAATCATCAACGAAAGTCACAAACCATCTAATGCCAGAGATTGTAGAGACTGGGGAAGGACCCCATACATCAGAATGAATAAGAGCAAAAGGTTTATCATTCTTATTGAAACTAATAGGGTATGAAACACGGTGACTCTTGGCAAGAATACAAGTTTCACACTGAAGACTAGAAATATCCAAATCCAAAAATAAAGCTGGAAATAAATGTTTTAAATAACCAAAAGAAGCATGTCCTAAACGCCAATGCCATAACCAAATTTGTTTCTTCTTGTCTGCAGCTGAGTCATGAGCAATAAGGGCCTTTCCCGTGCAAACATCATCCACATAATATAGTCCTCCTCTCTTAGTACCACGCCCAATTATTTCCTGGGTTCGAATATCCTGAAGAAGGCAAAACAAGGGATAGATTAATACAAAACAATTTAATTGTTCAGTCACTTGTCCAACAGATAATAAATTCTGGGATAAAGAAGGAACAAGAAGAACATGTTCCAAAGTTAAATTTGGAGAAAGATCAACAGTGCCTGCCCCAGTCACAGGGTAGGATTGGCCATTCGCATTCGCCATACTAGTAAGGATAGGAGTAGTACGAGTCTTCAAATTTGTCGAGTCAAATGTCATGTGATTTGAAGCACCTGAATCAATAATCCAACCAGAACCAATACCTAAGCCAGGTAACAGCAGCAAAAGCACTACCTGAGGTATTAGAAGAAGTGCCCGAATCACCTGTAGGGAGGGCGGCAAAACCTGGAGGAACAGTGGAGGAGGAGACGGATGGCATAGGGGAAGCTTGTGGGACAGAAGGGTCGGAAGATCCTATGCAGAGTGCGACCTTGCCTTGTGCATATCGTTCAGCGGCTACTTTGGCCTTGTTACGCTCCTTGACTTCATTCCACCATTCTGGATAGCCATGTAATTTAAAACAATCAGTTACAAAGTGATTCGTGCTGTTGCAATGAGTACACCTTTCGCCATTCTGAGGTTTAACTCGTTGTGGACCATTGGGTCTTGTAGAACCTAGGTCCGTTAGCTGTAGAACCTGAGGTTTGTAGGAAGAGGCAGGCATAGAGTGCCTTGTAGAATCAGCAGGTTTGTAGGAAGAGGCAGGCTGGAGTTCCTTGCTACCATAGCAGCTCCAGTGTTCATCGGGTTGGTGGTACCATCATGGTGGATCGCCGCTGGTCTTCTCGCCTGACACATGAAAAAGCTTTCTCCAAATTCGGAAACGGATCCATGCGAAGAATATCGCTACGAACTCTGTCAAACACATCATCTAATCCAGCTAAAAATACATAAACCCTCTCAATCTCAATCTCCTGTTGACGAAGCAAAATATCTGATGAATTGGTAAATTTATTGGGTCGTCGATAATCAATCTCATGCCAAATACTTTGCAATTCTGCATAGTATGTGACAAGTTGTCGTCCAGACTTTTCGCCTTGAATGCCCGACAAGTTAACTCATAAATCTGTGACTGATCTTGGCCATCATAGTATGTTTTTTTCACATTCTCCCATACATCTTTGGCAGTTTTGTAGGGAAGGAAAATTTGCATAATATCAGGCTCCATAGACTGAATCAGCCATCCCTTCACAACTGCGTTTTCAGCATACCACTTATTGTAATTGGAGTCTGCCAGAGCTTGGTGCAGGCAGAAGCGCCTTTAGATACCCATATTTTCCCTTCCCAGCAACATGTAACTCAAGCAGTTGGGACCAAACTGAATAATTTGTTCCATTCAATTTGACAATTGTAGGAGCAGCGGAAGAATCATGATGAACATTGACAATTGACATAGGCTGACCAGGAACCCCTGAGGTAATTTGTGGTACCTCATTGGATTGGCCATCTTCATTAAACAAATCCTGCATATCCCCCATGGAGCCAAATAACACGGCAAGGAATTAAAACAACTAATAGGCAAAAAGGAAGAAATCTGTAGCAGCAGTAAGGGAGGTCTGCTATGCTAGGGCAAATATAACCAGGCTCTGATACCAAGTCAAATATAAGGATATATGGTAATTTCTGATATATTATTTCTTCTCTCAAAGAGGTGTATATATAGTGTACAATGCCTTTTTACCCTAGGAAAAGATAAAAGCTAATCCTGATAGAACAGGTAATACAATATTTACAAGAATCCTAATAATAATTTCCTACCTAAAATAGGACTCACGCCAACAAAAGGCATATCAATGGTTTTGCTGCCACCCTTGAAGAGGAAGAGGCAGCTGAAATCGCAAGTATGAAACCTATTCATCAATAGTGTTAGGCATACGAACTCACATATGCAAATATTATTATTATATGTTGACGCCAAAAAGTGGTTCTCTGACTTAGAGGGTCAACTTAGGAATTTTGCTGCCTTCGGCACCTTGGAAGCCTCGGAGGGAGCGTGACCTGCAAAAATAGAGGAACGCTCGGTAAGGCCAAGGGCACCGGTGTGGTACCGGCCGGAGGCTCTCCGAAGCTTAAGTAAGTTCGGGATGTAATAAGTTTTACTTTCAGATTAATTAGGCAGTATGCCGATCATTCTGCTTACCCTATTCAAGGATGGCTGATCCCTTTTTATAGGGCTTGGGAGGTAGCGCTATTTGTAATCTGTCGATGTGGGGACTGTGGACGTCGCTGGGGAGCATGCCACGTGTCCTTAGAGAGGCGGTGCCTAAGTGGTGCGATCGGTAGGCGGGGGGTACCGAATGCACCTCTGTCCAGGCTCGACCGTCCCACGTGTCTTGCTCTTATTGGCTGCTTATTCTGGGTGTAAACATTATATATGTATAATTAATTGGTTCGTACCTGCCAATGCAGAGCATCCAAAAGTTGTCTCAGTTTTTTTAAACCAAGGAAGACAATTACACACTACCCATTCATGGGACTTTATGTTACTGGAAAAGGATGGAGTGATCCACCCCACTTCCTTATGGAAAAGGGCCAGATTTGGTGAAGATACAATCATAGGGAATCTTGACACTGGTAATTTTTCTTTTCTTTCACCATTTCCTTTCAATTCGAATCTTGCGCATATTAGTTCATTTCTGGTAGTGTGAAATCAGTTGGTGTTTAATTTCTGGTGCTTGCTTGGTAGGTGTTTGGGCCGAATCAGAGAGCTTTAGTGACAAAGGGATTGGACCCGTTCGGCAAAGTGGAAAGGAATCTGCCAGAATGACACCACCGGTTTTCCTTGCAACAGGTCAGCTTTTCTCTTTTTCTATACACTGTGTCAACTTGTTCTTCTTCGTACCTGGTTTTGATTTTGATTTTGATTTACAGTTGGTGATGATATGTGCCATGAATATGTTTTTTAAATAATCATCCCATCATATTAATTCATCTCATGTACTGCATGCATGCAGGAAGCTCATCGGTGCAAGGTACTTCAACAAAGGATATGCTTCGTATGCAGGGGCGCCATTGAGGTCCTCGTTTAACAGTGCGCGAGACCATGAAGGTCATGGTTCTCACACTCTATCCACAGCAGCTGGAAACTTCGTAGCTGGAGCCAATGTGTTCGGCTTGGGGAATGGGACTGCCAAAGGTGGTTCCCCCAAAGCCCGAGTTGCTGCATATAAAGTGTGCTGGCCACCAATCAACGGCAGTGAATGCTTTGATGCTGATATCATGGCAGCCTTTGATGCAGCCATACATGATGGGGTTGATGTGCTTTCAGTCTTGTTGTGAATTAATACTAACTCACTTCCCCTTAGGACCTTGTTGTTGATGAACTTTGTGACCAACTCAATGATGGATGAGTCTTACACACACACAGAAATTTAACCAAGAAAGAAATGACACAAGTGTTTATAGAGGTTCAGCAAATTGCCTACTTCCTCTTTGGTGATCTCCTTGAGAACTTTCACTAATGAAGATAGGTTACAAACTTTGGTTTACAAAGAAAGGAAACCCCCTTAGAACACTACCCTCACAATCTGTTTCTCTCTCACCCTTGCTCAACACCTTGATACACTTAGAGAACTCTCTTGCTCTCCCCTTGGTATTTTTTGAACTTACAAGTTTTCAGCTTCTCTATACTTTGCACAAACTTATGCACTTAACAACTTAATGTTCTCTTGCTTCCTCTTCCCTCTTATATAGGCCTTGGGACTCCAAGATCAGATATCATTAAGTTATACACGTTCATGCTTTAGTTATCTCTCTTTAGACACCTGTTGTTGGCAGCTCATAAAGCAAGGGACAAAGGATGCTAGCTGCCATCAATCTCTTGAACCAAGAGAGAAAACACTCATGAAACAAGTTATCAATTTGCCAATGTGTTCTCCCAACTTTCCAGCTGCTATGCCACCTTCTAATATCTCAGATTTGATCAGAAATATCCTTGCAAGTCGATAGGAAGTGGTAGCACACCAAGGAAGACTTGAAAACGCGTAGGAATTTGAAACAGGCATCGTCTGGGCGACCGTCGCCCGCCGCCCAGACGCGACCGGTCGCTTTGTCACAGAATCAATTTTTCGCTCCAGGCTTTCACCGGGCGACCGGTCGCTTGTAACTTGCGACCGGTCGCTTTGGCATTTTGCTGAAACCGACCGCCGCCATAACCCTAACGGGTCGCGGTTTTTAATATTTTTTTGTATCTTTTTAATTGAGCCATTTTTCTCAACAATCTCCACCATGGCGAGATTAAAACCCCTTGTGGACACTATTGCTTTTCCAGGACATCTTTAATTTCTTGAGAATCGTCTAGGATAACTCTCAAGAACTCCACCTCAATCTTAGCATGGAACAAGATTGAGCAAGCTCAAACAATGCTTGAACTTTGCTGCCTGACTGGCTTTGTTAGACAATCTGAAGCCTTCTCCTTTGTATGAACCTTCTTTATCATGACGTCTCCTTCATTCACCCAATCCCTTACCCGGTGGTATCGGACATCAATGTGTTTAGACCTTCCATGAAATACTTGATTCTTCACTAGGTAGATTGCACTTTGACTATCACTTTGAATCACCACCAAGTTTTGGGCTATCCCGAATTCCTTAGCCAATCTCTTCAGCCATACCGCTTCCTTCGAAGCTTCCGTGAGCGCCATATACTCCGCCTCTGTTGTAGACAAGGCACTAACCGATTGTAACACCGCTCTCCAACTAATCGGTCCTCCACCACAAATGAAGACATATCCCGTGGTGGATCTCCTCTTGTCTAGATCCCCTGCATAATCAGAATCTACATACCCTGACACACATGCATTATCTTGTTGTTTTTCAAACAATATCCCAAGCCTCCTTGTGCCCTTCAAGTACCTGAGAATCCACTTCGCTGCTGTCCAATGAAGTCTGCCCGGATTCGCCATGTATCTTGACACCACACTTACGGCTTGAGCTAAGTCGGGGCGTGTGCAAACCATTGCATACATAAGACACCCTACCAAGCTTGCATATGGAACTTTGCTCATTTCTTCCTTCTCATCATCCGTAGAAGGACATTCCTGTGCACTTAATTTGAAATGCTCCGCCAAAGGAGTAGACACGGGCTTGCAATCCATCATATTGAATTTTTCAAGTACTTTGGAAATGTACTTACTTTGTGACAGCCATAGCTTGCCTGCGTTTCTATCTCTCCTTATCTCCATTCCTAGGATCTTTTGTGCAGAGCCTAGATCCTTCATGTCAAACTCCTTTCCAAGCAATGTCTTTAATTCCTGGATTTTTGACATATCTCTACATGCAATTAGCATGTCATCAACATAAAGAAGTAAAAGGATGAAGTTACCATCCTTAAATGCATGACTGTAAACACAGCAATCTGATTCACATCTTCTATATCCAATCTTCATCATGAAAGAATCGAAGCACTTATTCCACTGCCTTGGAGATTGCTTTAGCCCGTATAAAGACTTCTTCAACCTGCAAACCAGATTTTTCTTGCTTGCTTCAATGAACCCTTGAGGTTGGCTCATGTAGATATCTTCCTCCAAGTCTCCATGGAGGAAAGCAGTCTTCACATCCATTTGCTCCACCTCAATGTCCTCTTGGGCTACTATGGAGAGAAGTAGCCTTATAGAAGTATGTTTCACCACCGGTGAGAAGATTTCATCATAATCAACTCCCTCCTTTTGCAAATATCCCTTGGCCACCAATCGAGCTTTGAACATGGTGGCTCCCTTCTCATGCATTTCTTCTTTCTTCCTAAACACCCACTTGCAGCCAATAACCTTGCGATCTTTGGGTTTAGGAACTAACTCCCAAACTGAGTTTTGGTGTAGAGATTCCATCTCTTGCATCATAGCTTCCATCCAACTTTCCCGCTCCTCATTCTCAACAGCTTCTTGGAACGTGGTTGGTTCTTCTTCACTTGCATTTAGAGCATAGTGAACTGAGTCCGTGTCCCATCCAAACCTTTGAGGTGGTTTGATGGTTCTCTTGGGCCTGGACCGAGCTATAGATGATGGCTCCACCATTTCTTGAGCATCTTCTTCTTCTTCTTGAGTTTGTTGTTGATTTTGCCCAGCTTCTTCCTCCTCAATGTCAGACTCCTCCTCCTCCTAAACGTCTTCAGTTGGCTGTTTTTGTGAAGTCTTTCTTGACACCTTCTTGAGTGGAACTTCAATGGTTGTTTCTCTTTCAACAACATCCTCCTTTGCTTCTGAATTCTTGACTTTGTTCAAAGGCATGGTCTTTTCATCAAACACAACATCTCTGCTGAGTATCTTCTTGTGGTTCACCGGATCCCATAGCTTGTAGCCCTTCACTCCGCTCTCGAAGCCGATGAAAATGCATTCAAGAGACTTAGGCTTCAACTTGGTTCTTTCATCACTAGGAATAAGTGCAAATGCACTGCATCCAAACACTTTAAGATTAGAAAAAACTATTGACTTATTTGACCATACCTCATCTGCACATTTGAACTCAAGATTTCTTGAAGGTGATCGGTTAACCAAATAGGCAGCGTGGTTAACTGACTCTGCCCAAAATGATTCGGGCAATCCTGCATGAATCCTCATACATCTCTCACACTCCATGAGAGTTCTATTCATCCTTTCCGCAGCTCCATTTTGTTGGGGCGTCTTCTTCACGGTAAAGTGCCTCTTAATGCCTTCGTTTCTGCAAAACTCAAGAAATTTGTTGTCCTTATATTCACCACCGTTGTCACTCCTTAGGATCTTGATTTTTCTTCCGGTTAGGTTCTCCACTTCCGCCTTCCACTCTTTGAATTTGGTGAAGACCTCAGATTTCTCCTTCATGAAGTAGACCCAAACCTTTCTGGAAAAATCATCCAAGAAAGTCACGAAATAGCGAGCTCCACCCTTTGATTTAACCGGTGATGGCCCCCATACATCTGAGTGAATATAATCTAGCACTCCTGTGCTACCTTCCTCTTTATCTCGCAGCTTGAAAGCTATCTTCGATTGCTTTCCCATGGTACAAAATTTGCAGAACTCCAGCTTGCAGCTTTGAACACCTTTCAACAATTTTCTTTTATGTAGTTCCTGCATGCCTCTCTCACTCATGTGCCCTAGCCTCAAATGCCAAAGCTGAGTTTCATCATCCGAGTCCTTGCTTGTGGACACAGCTGCTCCACCTGTTATTGTTGTACCGCACAATCTATATAGACAATTAGGTTGAACTTCTCCCTTCATAACCACAAGTGAACCTTTTGAGATTATGATTTTCCCTCCATTAGCCTTAACAGAATAACCATTCTTATCAAGAGTTCCAAGGGAAATAAGATTCTTACGCAACTTTGGAATATGCCTTACCATTCCAAGCGTCCTAACAGTCCCGTCATGCATCTTTATCTTGATTGTACCGGTGCCTATGACTCTACAAACCGAGCCATTCCCCATTATAACTTCGCCACCTTCTTCTTTCTCATATGTGTCAAACCACTCCTTGTTTGAGCACATATGGTATGAGCACCCGGAATCCAAAATCCAATCCGAAGAGAAACACCTTGAAGAATTAGCATATGTATTAGTATTAACATTGCCATTAACACATAAAAGCTCACCATCACTTTCCGTGACTTCCTCAGCTGTGTTTGCTGCATTCTTCCCTTTGTTCTTCTTCTCTTTCCATATGGGGCAATTTCTTTTCCAGTGCTCTTTTGACCCACACTCTAAACAACCATCTTTCGCCTTGGATTTTGATCTTCCTTTGTTGCCTTTCTTGCCTTCACGCCTTTTTGAACGACCCCTATCTTCGGTCTTAGCAAATAGACCTTCACCTTGAGAGTTTTCTCCAGAACGTTGAGCCATCCTATGGTGTGTCATGATGTCTTGCAGCACAGGCTCGAAATCCAGAGTGACCTTCCCGAACATAAGAGTGGTTCGAAAGTGTTTATAGGACGGAGGTAAGGATGTTAGCAACATAAGTGCCTTATCCTCCGTACTATAAATAACTTCCATTCTTTGCAAATCAGCAACACATCTATTGAAACTACTTCAATGTTCCATTAGATTACCTCCTTCTTCCATCTTCAGATTTAGGAGTTCTTCCTTTAGGAAGAGCTTGTTGGACAGCGACTTCCCTGCAAACATCTCTTCGAGCTTCTCCCATGTTTGCTTCGCGGTATCCTTCAACACGTTGATGAGCACATCATCGGAGAGGTAGTTTTCGATGGCTCCTCTAGCTAACTCGTCAAGTACGCCTCACTCCTCATCTTTCATGTCTGCTGGCTTCTTTTCCTTGCCAACTAACACAACATGGAGATGTTGTTGTGTAAGAGCTGACCTCATCCTTCGTTGCCAAAGAGTGAAGTTCTCCTTCCCTGTGAAAGGCTTTAGCTCCATCTTCATGCTTGTTGCCTGTGGTTGCTTCACATGTTGTGAACTGCTACCACTCTCAACTTCTTGTTCACTTGCCATCTTCAACACACTAGCACTCCAAAAGAAAGACTAGCACAGCTGCCAAAACACAGCTCTGATACCACTTGTTGTGAATTAATACTAACTCACTTCCCCTTAGGACCTTGTTGTTGATGAACTTTGTGACCAACTCAATGATGGATGAGTCTTACACACACACAGAAATTTAACCAAGAAAGAAATGACACAAGTGTTTATAGAGGTTCAGCAAATTGCCTACTTCCTCTTTGGTGATCTCCTTGAGAACTTTCACTAATGAAGATAGGTTACAAACTTTGGTTTACAAAGAAAGGAAACCCCCTTAGAACACTACCCTCACAATCTGTTTCTCTCTCACCCTTGCTCAACACCTTGATACACTTAGAGAACTCTCTTGCTCTCCCCTTGGTATTTTCTGAACTTACAAGTTTTCAGCTTCTCTATACTTTGCACAAACTTATGCACTTAACAACTTAATGTTCTCTTGCTTCCTCTTCCCTCTTATATAGGCCTTGGGACTCCAAGATCAGATATCATTAAGTTATACACGTTCATGCTTTAGTTATCTCTCTTTAGACACCTGTTGTTGGCAGCTCATAAAGCAAGGGACAAAGGATGCTAGCTGCCATCAATCTCTTGAACCAAGAGAGAAAACACTCATGAAACAAGTTATCAATTTGCCAATGTGTTCTCCCAACTTTCCAGCTGCTATGCCACCTTCTAATATCTCAGATTTGATCAGAAATATCCTTGCAAGTCGATAGGAAGTGGTAGCACACCAAGGAAGACTTGAAAACGCGTAGGAATTTGAAACAGCATCGTCCGGGCGACCGTCGCCCGATCCTGGCGACCGGTCGCTTTGTCACAGAATCAATTTTTCGCTCCAGGCTTCAACTGGGCGACGTCGCTTGTAACTTGCGACCGGTCGCTTTGGCATTTTGCTGAAACCGACCGGTCGCCCACAAACCTCGACCGGTCGTGGTTTTTAATATTTTTTTTGTATCTTTTTAATTGAGCCATTTTTCTCAACAAGTCTCACTTGGTGGGGACCCTTCCAATTACTTGGATGATGGCCTTTCCATTGGGGCATTCCATGCTGTCAAGAATGGTATCGTTGTGGTATGCTCTGCAGGAAATTCTGGTCCTGCCGCTGGAACTGTCTCAAATGTTGCACCCTGGATGATAACCGTGGGAGCAAGTACTTTGGACCGAGAGTTTCAAGCTATTGTTCAACTCCGAAATGGGCTGCGTCTCAAGGTCTTCTTTCCATTCACTTATTTATCTCTCTACATAGAGATGTAGCTGAATGATTAGCTTTTCATGGTATAATTTAATTAATTAGTTTCTTCTAATTCCAGGGAACAAGCCTTTCTAAGCCTTTACCGGAAGACAGATTTTATCCACTTATAACTGGTGCACAAGCTAAAGCAGCTAATGCTTCTGCTCATGATGCGTAAGAGTCAACCTTCTATTTAAAAGCTATACATATATCCTCTGCTCAAATTTTGGTGAACTTATAGCTAGCTGTAGTGATTTTTTATCGTCAGTGGCTTAATTAAGTGACAATTTGTACACTGCAGCATGCTTTGTATAGGAGGAACACTAGACCCACAGAAGGTGAAGGGTAAGATTTTGGCCTGTCTTAGGGGTGATACTGCAAGAGTAGACAAGGGTGAACAAGCAGCTCTTGCCGGAGCAGTTGGGATGATTCTTTGTAATGATAAGGGCAGTGGTAATGAAATCATTGCGGATCCTCACGTACTACCAGCCTCGCAAATTAATTATACAGATGGCATTGCTGTATTTTCCTACATTAATTATACAGTGTAACTCTCATTCTCTCTTCCCCATCTGAAGCTAGCTAGCTTTATTTGTCTATTTTCTCATTTAACTTGTATATCTTAACAGTGATCCACAGGGATTTATAACGCCCCCAACAGCACAGCTGAACGCAAAACCTGCTCCATTCATGGCATCTTTCTCCTCTCAAGGACCCAACACTATCACTCCTGAGATCCTTAAGGTCTGGGTATATATACATATATGATTTTAATAATGCTGTTATCCCACGCATAACTTTGTATATTACATATACACCAACATTAAACATTTCATGATTTCACCAGTTTTCCTTCATAGTTTCTTTTCACTGTCTTATGAATTGTTCAGCCTGATATCACCGCTCCTGGTGTAAATATCATAGCTGCCTATACCCAAGCAACCAGCCCTACCAATGAAAGCTTTGATAAGCGCAGGATTGCGTTTAACACTGAATCTGGTACCTCCATGTCGTGCCCTCATGTTTCTGGAGTTGTAGGCCTTCTGAAGACACTCTACCCTGACTGGAGTCCATCTGCAATTAGATCTGCAATCATGACAACTGGTGATCATTGGACTTCATTTTCCTTTCTCTGCATTTTTCTCCCATTTAGTCTCTACCAAGACATGTGAATTTAATTATGTTGTCCAATATTTTGACCATAAAAATATCCGTGTGTACGTACTAACTGAATTGTCTTCATTTCTCCAATCTTTTGCCAGCAAGAACGAGGGACAACACTGTAAATCCAATGAAGAATGCTTCATTTATTGAGGCAACGCCATTCAGTTATGGTGCTGGTCATATACAACCAAATCGCGCCATGGATCCTGGCTTGATCTATGACCTAACTGTCAATGATTACTTAGACTTTCTTTGTGCCATTGGCTATAACAAGACAATGACGCAAATCTTTTCTGAATCTCCTAATTACAAATGCCCCAAGTCAGCCAGTCTTCTGGACTTCAATTACCCTTCAATAGCAGTCCCTGAATTGTCTGGCTCAGTCACTGTGACTAGAAGGGTGACGAATGTTGGTTCTCCTGGTACCTATGCAGTTCGTATTCACAAACCACTTGGAGTTTCAGTTACAGTTGAGCCTAATATCTTGAAGTTTAAAAATATTGGTGAAGAAAAGAGCTTTAAAGTGACCCTCAAAGCTAAGGGACTTGGTGTAACTAAGGACTATGTATTTGGAGGCCTTATCTGGTCAGATGGCAAGCATTACGTAAGGAGTCCAATTGTAGTTTCCTCAGCTGCTGCTGCTGCTGTTTAGACATAATTGAGTATGTAATCGGCTCATCTACAGAGTAATTAAGAGTAGGCTGCTAGCTAGGAATCTAGTCTTTGGTTTCTGGTGAAGGACAAGATTTTTGTAATTCTATAAAACTTTTCACTTTTTATGTTCTTGCTAGCTTTTAGTGCAGGGGGAGGGTTCAATTCAGTTGAGGTGAGGGGGAAAAGATGAAGAAATCACATGCGGTTCCATTCTCATCAAACTTTCCCCCCCATCCCACCCATTTGCCAATTATATATATATTTTTTATAGAGTTTTTGGCCTGAATAATACTCATTTGTTTATTATACATATCCAAATTTCTTCAATTTAAGGAATAAATTACAGATTAAATTAAGGTAGAATTGAGCTTCATGAGAGCACAGTTCAAATCTTGTATATATTAACCAACTGTGATACTCTATACCTATAAGTTTGGTGATGTAATAATGAGGACAGAATCGTCCTGAAAAAAATGAGAGGACAGTTAATCCCCATCATTCAATTTCAAAGATTGAAAATGACAGAAAGTCCCAACCCGAATGTAAAATGTGGTCAGTAAGCGCTCAATGCTGCAAACAAAGGGAGGCTGATCCCATCCCATACCATCATCTCGATCTCTCCTTATAATCAATCATCTGGGAACCAACTTACATCACATATTCTCCTCCTCCAACTCCTCCAACATTGTGTCCCGCTTTTTATATATAACGGTCAATTTTACAGTTACAAGTAGAATGTGTTAACTTACTAGTATATATATATATACACTCTCCTCACCTTCCGTGGCCGCCATGCTTCAGACCACCGTGTTTTCTCCGTCTCCTGGAGCCCTTCAGCTCAACCACAACCACAACCGCAGGATCTTCTCATGGGGACGAGGGTCTGTTGGTGTTAACAGCAGCACTAGTAACACATGGCGCCAATCTTTGTTTGTCAGCGCAAAACATGTCCTTGAAGATGGTGTTCTCAGTGTCAATGGTAAGGAAGTGTTGACAAAAGTGCCTGAGAATGTGGTTGTCACACCATTAACCAACTCATCCGCATTTGTGGGTGCCACTTCTGAAACTGCTACTTCACGCCATGTTTTTAAGCTTGGAGTCATACGGTATGGAATTTCTTCTTGTTCCAGGATTCATTTTCTTCTTCTTCAATTCACAGCTGATTTAGCTACGGTTGATTCAATATGTTGTTCATCTGCTCATTCAGATTTCAGAATACCCTGTTTCATTTTCATGAACTTTATCATTATGAATTTGAGATTGGAAAAAGCCATGTTCTTAAACACCTACAAAAACCAAGGATTTTTCTTGTGTAGGATGGGTGGGTGGGGTATGTAGGCCCCTTCCTCAGGGCCAGCCCTGTTCAGCAGGTAACTCAGATGTGTTTTTTCGTGATGCAGTGATGTCAGATTATTAAGTCTTTTTAGATTTAAGCTTTGGTGGATGATACCACGAGTGGGCAATATGGGAAGTGACATTCCGGTTGAAACTCAGATGTTGCTCCTTCAAGCAAAGGAGGGACCAGATTTTGATGCGTTAAAGGAAGCTACTCCTTATATCTTATTCTTGCCTGTTCCAGAAGGCGAATTTAGAAGCAGCTTGCAGGGGAATTCATCGAATGAGCTTGAGTTCTGTGTTGAAAGTGGTAATAATTCAGAAAATCTTTGTTCAAGTATTTTTCTTATATTCATCTTCCTTTTTCTTTTTTATTTCTCTTCCCGTTCTATTAGAATTTAGAATTGGTTTGAGCATTCTTAAAGAATACTAGCTATCTGGTTCAAACTTCTCTGCTGATGCAGCAGTCATGTTCATTTTCCATGTTATGGAAGAGCAGGGCCATAGAATTAGATAATTTTGACTTGGCTGATCTATCAGATACAATAAAATGATGCTACTGGATGATTCTAACCTCCTATCACACAATTCACTGAGCTAGGTTAAGTGCTTGTACTCTTCTGCTTAGAAAGACAATGTAGAATATATATTTGTTTTCGAGCTTGGTAACTTAACTTAGCATTTTGATCCATTTGAGGGAGAGAAAAAAGAGAGAGAACTTTGTTCCCTCTGACCTTCTCACCCATTTTGCTTCTTTTTCTAGTCTAATGACATGGGCTTCTTATCTAATCTGATAGGTGACCCAGCTATAGTTACCTCACAATCCCCAAAAGCAGTTTTTGTGAACTGTGGGAACCATCCTTTCGATCTGTTGAAGGAATCTATGAAGTAGGTTACCTCTCTGAGCAAATTTTTGAGTTTCAAGTAAATTGTTTAGCTTAGTGATCAGAGCACTTTCAGCAAAATAGCATTGCATTTGCAGTACACAGAAACAAATTTCTGTTCCATATTCAAGCAGCATACAGAATCTTAGTTAAGTCATATAAGACCAAGACCCTCACACTAATTTATTGAAACTAAAGTATTTTAACTTGTGATCATCTTCAGGATTTTGGAGAAGCATTTTGGAACTTTTTCTCTTAGAGAATCCAAACAGGCAAGTCAGCCAACGTTTTAGACCTAGAGGGCCAAAATTTAAAATATCTCAAGATTTAGTCAACTACTATGATCAATGACGCATCCTGTTATGATTTCCTAATGCAGATGCCTGGAATGCTAGATTGGTTTGGCTGGTGTACCTGGGATGCCTTCTATCAAGGAGTTAATCCTCAGGGAATCAGAGAAGGCCTGAAAAGGTAAATCTCGTTTTGCTTTAGTTTCCTTCAAAATGATCTGCAATAAGAAGAGTTCCTCATCATATATTCATTAATATGTGATCATAAACCAGTTGCATTGAGAAGGGGTTAATCTAGTACTAGGATGATAAATTCCTTAGTTATGAGACCATAATGATTATTCCCTATTATTCCCAGTAACATATTCAGGAGAGGAGAAAACATATCATCTCTTTTACAGGTAAGAAAAATATAAAGAATACACTGAGAGGAATGGGTTATATCTATGATATATATAACTAGATCTGGGGGATCCTCTGTAAAGCTTGCTTCTAAAGAATTTGATTTACTTTGATGAAAATCCACATAGAGCTAGAATATCTTATCATTATATAGCTCTTAATGGGAAGATGTGCCATTGTGAAGATGCTGCACCAACTGAACATCATATAGCTTTGTGAGTCAAATATCTGAATGGTAGGGGTATCTTGAGAATGATAGAAACAATATCCGTACCATACAAATTAGAGCAATAGACTTGTTATGGTCTTGCGAATTCTTTATTGGATTACCCCTATTTACTCAATTAAATTGACTTTAATTTTTTTCTCCTGTTACTTTGATGACAACTCATTTGTTTAGAATCTAATCACATTCAAACAAACATACACAGTTTATCACAGGGAGGTACTCCAGCTAAGTTTTTGATAATTGACGATGGGTGGCAAGATACGTCAAATGAGTTCCAAATAGAAGGGGAGCCATTTGTTGAAGGATCACAGTATGTTCATTATCTTTTCTTGTCAATTTAGACGCGCATTCAGGCTTACTGATTTTCCCCTAACTGCAGGTTTGGTGGTAGATTAAATAGCATTCAAGAAAATAATAAGTTTCGTAGAACAACCAATAAAGAGGCTGAAAGCGAGACACCAAGTGGTCTGAAAGAATTTGTTTCTGAAATCAAGGGGAATTTTGGCCTTAAGTAAGGTTTCAATTATGCACTTCTTAATTACCTTACCTTGTCATTTTATGTTGATATTCGCCTTAAGTGGTCTGAACTGAAGCAAACTGCTGCAGACAGAAAAACTTCAGCAACAATATTGGATGAGTTTTAAAAGTTCACCACGAACTGTAGTTTTATCTCTGTGCTTATATGGGTATATATTCGTAGTAATTGGAGTTCAGCGCAACTTTTGAGAAAACTTTGAAGTTTCACTGCTCTCTGTAGAAGATTTTATTTATTATTTAAACTGTCTATGAAGTGAAAATGAACCGGAAATTGTTCTAGATTTACTTAGACATGTTCACTAATTGTCTGTAAAGTTTTATCACCACTGAACCCGTTTTACAGCTGCATGAAATTCTCAAAGAAAACTGTTTCATGTCATATTTCACAAACCATCAAATTGTCAGCGGTTGTCCAACATATATACCTACCACTCTGACAACTAGTGTAAATCTATGATGTCTTCATGTTATCTTAGATCTCTTCTCTGGAATCTTTACGTTTCAGGATTTTCCATTAATGCTTTATTTTATCCAAACTCCCAGGTACGTCTACGTATGGCATGCCCTGTTAGGATACTGGGGAGGGCTTCTTCCAAATGCTCTTGGAACTAAAAAGTATAATCCTAAGCTAAGATACCCAGTACAGTCCCCCGGGAATTTGGCAAATATGAGGGACTTGGCCATGGATTGCATGGAGAAATATGGTGTTGGTGCAATAGATCCTGCAAAGGTGTATCAGTTTTATGATGATCTACACGGTTATCTTGTTTCACAGGATGTGGATGGGGTTAAGGTCGATGTTCAGAACATACTGGAGACTATATCAACTGGTTTAGGAGGGCGCGTCTCTCTAACTAGACAGTTCCAACAGGCACTCGAGAAGTCCATAGCCACCCACTTCCAAGACAACAGCATAATCTGCTGCATGGGTCAAAGCACAGACTCCATTTACCAGTATATAATTTATGCTTTACAATGCCCCCACCCCGCAGATTTTATTTGAAAACATAGCAACTTAAATATTCAATTCACACAGTGAATGTCACTGCGAACTGTGACCAACATTTTGTGCATGCTATTTTTTGCTATTTACTTTAAGGTTTCCACATATTAAGGTAACCTCCCAATTGTCTATTGCAGTTCCAAAAAAAGTGCTATTACTCGAGCATCTGATGATTACTACCCAGAAAACCCAACAACACAGACACTACACGTTGCTGCTGTGGCTTTCAACAGCATATTCCTTGGTGAAGTTGTTGTCCCAGATTGGGACATGTTCTATGTATGGTGTGGCATAATTGCTGTTAAATTAAGCCTATCGCTGTTTTTCTAAATGCAGAACTTAAAGTGTTAAATTACAATTTTCAGAGCCGTCATGATGCAGCTGAGTTCCATGCTGCTGCTAGAGCTGTGGGAGGCTGTGGAGTCTATGTTAGGTAAGTGACAGTGGAACTACATGAGCTAATGGAGGCATGAACAAAATATGATCAAATTGACAGTCCTTCACTTCACTTGAATCTTTATCATTTGCTTTTACTGCTTTCAGTCTATCAGCCGTGTCCAGAATTAAGTGATTACCTTAGAATGTCATCTTTTAACTATTTATTTTGTATGGCATTGTGTGTTAAAGTATCAACCCCAGCTCAACCCATTTTGAGGAGCAATTTCTACAATGTTCTAGAAATATAAACAACGGGGAAAATAAAGCCTAACCCATGAAAAGTAGTCAACACTTGGAGTAGATAATTTAGAAAATTCTAGAAGTGAGGAGAAGAGATTTCACCGACCATGCAAAGTCGGCAAAGCAAAAGGCTGCATGCATAATAGTCTAGAAAAGTCTTCTAAGTATCTTAAAAAATTAGTGTAAGAAATACTGAAGCTTGGAGAAGTGTCTAGAGTATGCCACACACTTGTGGCTAGGAATTTTGGAGAAGCCAAAGTCGGTGGAGAACAAAGTCGGTTATTAGAGAATAAGTCGGCTAAACATGCCTATAAATAGAAGAAGTATTCCACTATGTAGACCAATCAAGAAGTGTGTCAACAAGAAGAGTGTGAATAAGTAGAGTGAGCTAGAGAGTTAGTAGCTCTTGTGAGAAGTGTGAGTGAAGTGAGAAAGAGTCCTTGTAAGAATTTGTCTTACCTTTGAGAGTTGTCTTGTTGTAATTTTGTGAGTCT
Organism: Prunus fruticosa; assembly: GCA_018703695.1. Taxonomy (NCBI): domain Eukaryota; kingdom Viridiplantae; phylum Streptophyta; class Magnoliopsida; order Rosales; family Rosaceae; genus Prunus; species Prunus fruticosa. The sequence goes on along the minus strand of CM031920.1, from coordinate 253,922 downwards.
AAAACAAGTAAATTGTTTACTTGTTTTGTCTCCAACAAGTCTAAATTAGAGTTGTGTACACTAAATTTGCTCAACATTGTTAAAGAATTGTAATGTCAACGGTTGACTTGATTACTTTCCATATCAATTTATATTTCCTGTATCAATTGCATATATTATGATTGCTGTCACAAGCTATAGTGTAGGCGTAGGATTATTCTTTCCATTCTTACACTGTTGTAAAGCCTTTAAATACCTTCTCTGAGATTCAATACAATAATCGAATTCTCAAAACTTTACATGGTATCAGAGCATACCTCTACCTTTTTCCTTCCGCTGTCAAAGTGTTGAGGCGCCGCTGCCCTCCACCTATTTTATTATTATTATTATTATTTTTTCCCTCATCGTTTCCGTCTCTTTTTTCCTTTTCATATTTATATATATATATTTATTTTTTTATCTTTGGCGTTGAGGTGCCTCTGCCCTCCGCCCCTCTTTGTGTGTCGCTGCCTTTGCAACAGGTATCGTGGTCTTTCCTCTCTGTGTGAAATTGTTGTGCAATTATTGCAAGCGCACAATTCGTACAAGTAATATAGAAATAAGTAGAATGTCATTCCCACGAAGACTGTAATTTCCTATTAACTACCAATTATGATTAATTCAGAAGTTTATTTGAACAGTTAATTAAGAAGATTGATTGATTCAAGAAAACTACAACAATTATGAAAAATAACAATTTAATTAACGATAGAAAATTAAGATGATGAGACACTAGAGCATCTGATTTCACCATAACCAATTCTACTTAATTCTTATAGCCAGTTAACCCTAATTACTATCCCTGTTGACAGTTGGTTTCTCCTAATTCATTCGATATCCCCTCTCGGGCTCAACCAAAAGTATTCTCAATTAACAGTCCATTCTCTCTCGAGCAACGGATTTAGAAAACCAAGAACCCATTAAGTTCTATGAGAACCTACAAGAAAACTGCATGAGTCATGTTAGTCCCTCTCGGGCACTCATTCAAGTCATGGTATTTGTTATAAGAAGCAAACACCAAACATCTCCTCTCGGTCTCCGCTTGGATCATCAATTAAATATTAGCTAGATATTTAAATCATTAAGAACAGTAACAAATACTCAACATGGGATAATAATAAGGAATTAATATAACTATAAAAATTAAGTATTCATGGTTAGGCTACATCGTAGCCCTAGCAAGGGAAATTAGTTCATGACAGAAGAAAATATAAACAAGAGAATTATTGTCATAAAACCAATTTGGCCGATGGACTTGATCTTCATAATCTTCACAGGAACACCTTCAAAAGCTCCTCAAATAATGCAGCAGCAAAATCTTGGCTTCCTCTGATATTTCTCCGGTTGTATGAAAGTTGGTGGAAAAATATGGTAGAGAAGACGATGGTGGAAAAAGATTCTGGCTATTAGGTTAAAGCTTTGTATTTATAGGCCAAAGGACTCCTCCAAAAATAAGGAAGATAATATTTATTTAGGAAGGAAAGGAAAAATAGGAATGTATTAGAAAAACCAATACCTATTCTCAAAAGGAAGTTACATGCGGCTTCAAGTCAAAGAAGGAATTGGCCTTGGGGTTTTACAGGAAAAATAGGAAAGTATGCTCAAGGGTCCAGCCGATACCCACGCTTTGCTCCAAAAGTAGCTAACCATGGTGGCTCAATCAAAAAGGTAACCAACAATTGTGATTGTTTCACAATTGTTAAGCCAATCAGCTTTTAATGATGACAAAAGTGCAATTCATTCATATTGCTTTCTTTCCTTTCAGACCATCTCATTATTTTGTCATCTAGCATCTCTTGCAATTGCTCAAATGATGCAACCCACCATTTCTACAGTATCGGCAATTTACGTTGGGTTCTTCTTCAAGAGAGAGGCATTAATGTGATGGTAAGCTTCTCTAACTCAATCTCTCTGGCGCTGGTCACTGAGACCAGTTGTGGATATAAACTGTCACTTGCACAGATGAACTCTAGGTGTTTGATGAAATGACAAAGTGACTTCTTGAGATTTTGTTGAGATGATAATTCCACCCATTTTGATCCCTTAAGCTTCCAAAATTATAGTTTTTTCTCCAAAGCCTTGCTAGGTATGATTTCCTACAAAATCTTCACCAAGCACATTAAACTAACCAATTTCACATGAAAACAATGCAAATAAAGATAGATTATATATGCAAAATATGAATATATCAGAAATCCAGAATTCGAGTTTTGCACCACCCCAATATGTCATCTTCCTCCAGCACTTCAGTCACCACCATGGCTGCTGCTTTGTCCTTTTCAGTTCCCCACATCAACAACTTGGTGACGGTGAAACTCACGGACTCAAACTATTTGATTTGGCTTTCTCAAATGAAGCCCTTTTTGTTCGGTCAAGACTTCTAGAAATACATTGATGGCTCTTCCACTCCACCAGGTCAGGTTCTGCCATTCACCGAGGGTCAACCTCCAAAATCAAATCCTGAGTATCAATCATGGTTTTGGCACCGACCAAATGCTTATTAGTCTTCTTCGTGCTACTTTGTCCGAGCCAATTTTGGGACTCGTGGTTGGTCTAACCACATCTAGAACTATTTGGGAGACATTGCAGGCTCACTTTTCCCAAGTCGTTGCCAATGCCTCCCAACTTCGGTCTAACCTCTTGTATCTCTCCAGGGATAATTGGACCATTTCGAATACTTATTATATGCCAAATCTTTGGCTGACTCTTTAGCCGCTATTGGTCAACCGGTTCTCAATGATGAATTAGTGCAGGCTATTCTTCGAGGTCTTGGTCCTGGGTATGAGATGATAGTCACTGCTACTTTGCATTTTCCTCCTTTACCCTCGTTTCAGGATCTTCGTGCCCGTTTACTCTCCTTTGAAGCACAACATTCTCCTGCATCTCCTACTCCACCGACTCTCTTCCTGGCTCAACAATATGCTGGTACCCAATCTGGCCATGGCCATGGCCATACCAATATTGGCCACCACAATACTTCTGGCAACCGAGGTGGGTATCATAGGAACCGTAATCGCAATCGCGACGTCACAACAATGGACGCCATTCGAGTTCTTTCCACTCTGGTTTTGTTGCAGGCTCTACTTCCTTCTGTCAATTGTGCAACGGTGCTGGACCTCTTGCTAGCCAATGCCCTCGACTCTCTGCTTTTGCTGGGCTTCATATGTCACCCCAGTCTCAAGCCACATAACTCTAATGCACATGCCTTTGCTGGCTTTCAACAATACCATCCGCCACCGCCTTTCGCACAGCATTCTCTGCAACCATCACAACCACCATCCTACATGCCCTATCAACCTGTAGTAGCTCATGATCCTAATTGGTACCCAGACATGGTGCGCCTCATCACATGACAGGCGATCCTCGCCCCTCCAGAATTCAGCCCCAGTATGCCTGGACCAGACTCTGTTATTCTTGGCAATGGTGATCACATGAAAATTTCTCATCCTGGTAACATATCTCTTCCACTGGGGACTTCTACCTTTCACCTCTCAAATGTTTTTCATATTCCTAATATGCATAAAAATCTTCTCTCAGTTGCTCGTTTTACTCAAGATAATAATGTACTTCTTACTTTTGATGCTAATCAATTTTCTATTTATGATAACTCCACTGGTGCTACTCTTTTCAGGGCCAATGTAAAGATGGTCTCTATCCTATTCTTCATCCTCTCTCCGCACTATTCCTCAAGCTTTTGCTGCCATGAGTTTGCCTTCTCCTATATGGCAGGAGACTAGGTCATCCTTCTCACAAGATCTTATCGTATTTAGGATCAAATAAATTGTTATCACCTAATTTTAAATTTCAAAAATCCTTTTGTTAGGGGTGTGCTTTGGGTAAGTCCACACACCTCCCCTTTTCTATTAGTAATGAAATCAGTGCCTTATTTCCTTTTGCCTTGGTGCATTCTGATGTATGGCAATCTCCTGCTTTTCGGTCACTGGTTATAAATACTATGTTATTTTTCCTGATGACTTTACCCGTTACACTTGGTTTTATCCTATGCGTCAAAAATCAGAGGTGTTTTCTCATTTCAAAACTTTTCTTGCATCTATACAAAATCACTTTGCTGCATCCTTAAAATCCTTTCAAAGTGACGGGGGAGGAGAATTTGTTAATTCCTCCATGTCGGAGTTGTGCAAAAATCTTGGCATTCACCACCGTATTTCTTGTCCACACACACCAGAACAAAATGGGCTTGCTGAACGCAAGCACCGTCACATCTTTGAAATGGCTCGTACACTTCTTGTTTCTAGTGGTGTTCCTCTTAAATTTTGGGTTGAGGCTATGTTAACTTCGGTTTATCTTATTAATCGTCTCCCTACACCTGCCTCTTGCAATGGGACTCACCTTTTTCTCGTTTATTTGGTCGTGTGCCTTGTTACTCTGATCTTCGTACTTTTGGGTGTGCTTGTTATCCCCACCTTGGTGCTTATCTCACTAACAAACTATTACCAAGAACTGTTGAGTGTGTTTTCTTAGGTTACAGCTCTCAGCATAAGGGGTTTCGATGCTTGGATCCAACCAACAACAAGGTTTATATATCTCGTCATGTGCGCTTCAATGAGACATATTTCCCTTTCTCCCACATGCAGACTACCACCAGCCCACAAGAGGTTTCAGAGTTCGTTTGTGTGCCAGTTCTTCCACCTGCACATGCTTCTCAATGTAGTCATGGTCCTTCCTTGCACCAAGTTACCAATGCACCACTTGTTACTGCATCGTCTTCACATGGTACTCCACTCTCAGATCCTAGTCCTCCTGCTCCAACTACTCAAGAAGGTGTTCCACCATCTATTACCGAGGTTGCATCTCTACCTATACAACCATATCCTCTCCATTACGAGCGTCGTGTAGTTGCACCCATGGTTGAGATTCCTCCATCCGATGCTCATACCACTGGTCAAGATGGTTACTCCCTAGACCCTGGCTCCTCTCCATCTCCTCCTATTCGGCATCATCAGATGTTTACTCGACTTCGTGATGGCATACGACAACTTTTGCATAATCCTGATGACACTATTCCCTATCCGCTCCCACATGCTTTAGCGGCTAAGGTTACTTCTTCACTTGAAGAGCCCATATGTTTCTCTCAGCTGTTCGCTCTCCAGAAATGGAGAGCCGCTATGACAGATGAGTTCAATGCTCTTCTTAAAAATAACACTTGGACTTTGGTACCTTCATCTCCGCATCATCACACAAGTCGGTTGTAAGTGGGTTTTTAAGGTTAAACGCATTGCTGATGGTTCAGCCTTGAACGTTATAAAGCTCGCTTGGTGGCTAAAGGGTTTCATCAACAATATGGCATTGACTATGATGAGACCTTTAGTCCTGTAGTCAAGCCCACTACTATTCGTACGGTACTTGGCCTAGCTGCCTCCTTTGGTTGGCCTCTACGACAGTTAGACGTCAGAATGCTTTTTTGCACGGGGTTCTTAATGAGACAGTTTTCATGACTCAACCTCCTGGCTTTGTGGATCCTCATCGTCCTAATCATGTTTGTCGTCTTCACAAAGCCATTTATGGCCTTAAACAAGCACCACGTGCTTGGTTTCACCGGTTTAGCCTCATTTATCATTCAATATGGCTTCACTCAGAGTCGGGCAGATCAATCCATGTTTGTGTATCGCCACTCCTCTAAGATGATGGTTCTTCTGTTATATGTTGATGACATAGTCCTCACAGGGAACACCCCTTCCATGCTCTCATCCTTCATATCCACTTTGGGCACTGAGTTTGAAATTAAGGATCTTGGCCCCCTTCACTATTTCTTGGGTCTTGAAGTGACTTCTATACAATCTGGTATACATCTCTCTCAAACCAAATATAGCCTTGATCTGTTGCAACGTAATTCTATGGTTGAATGCAAACCATGCAGCACCCCTATTCATTCCAAGACGCAACTTTCCTCATTGGATGGTGAGCCATTATCAGATCCTCCTGAGTACCGTCGCTTGGTTGGTTCTCTTCAATACCTCACACTTACTCGCCCCGACATTTCCTTTGCGGTTCAACATGTCGCACAATTCATGAGTATCCCTCGCACTTCTCACCTTGCTGCGCTAAGCGCATCTTGCGCTATCTAAAAGGCACCTTACAACTTGGCCTTGTGTTTCGATCCTCTTCTAGTCCTCTTGCACTCCATGCCTACTCTAATGCCTGATTGGGCTGGTGTGTCCTGACACTAGGCGTTCTACTTCAGGTTATTGTATTTTCCTTGGTCTGAATCTCATTTCTTGGAGTGCCAAGAAACAACCTACTGTTTCTCGATCTAGTGCTGAGTCTGAATACCGTTCTCTAGCTGGGGTCAGTGTAGAGACCGTTTGGATTTCACATCTGCTTCATGAATTGCATGTACCAGTTTCAAGGCCAACTACACTCTACTGTGATAATCTTAGTGCAACTTATATGGCCTCAAATTCGGTGTTTCACGCCCGCACCAAACACATTGAATTGGATTATCACTTTGTTCGTGAGCTTGTTCTTTCCGGCAGCCATCGTGTTCAGTTTGTCCCATCTATTGATCAAACTGCAGATCTCTTCACCAAAGGCCTTCTTAAGCAACGTTTTCATCTCCTTCGTTCCACACTCGTCTATCAAAGACCGCCGAGTTTGCGGGGGAATGTTAAAGAATTGTAATGTCAACGGTTGACTTGATTACTTTCCATATCAATTTATATTTCCTGTATCAATTGCATATATTATGATTGCTGTCACAAGCTATAGTGTAGGCGTAGGATTATTCTTTCCATTCTTACACTGTTGTAAAGCCTTTAAATACCTTCTCTGAGATTCAATACAATAATCGAATTCTCAAAACTTTACAAGTGACACATCCACAATTATCAACTTCTCTACTTTGTACATGTTAGATCCTACATGCTGCCCGCAGGTAGATGTATAATTTACAAATTATCTGCTTCTCTGCTTTGTATGCTAGTTCACACTTCATACCTGCTGCTGCTGCAGAGGCATGTATACCATTAAGAGTACAAGTTGCACGTTTTCTAACTAGATTGATGAATCATCATTCTAAAATGATAATTTCTCAGAATGGTGTAGCTATAACTAATTTTATAACATGCCACAATTGACAACAGTGACAAACCTGGCCAGCATGATTTCGAGATACTTAAAAGGCTTGTACTTCCCGATGGGTCAATTCTCAGAGCTCGATACCCCGGGAGGCCATCGCGGGATTGTTTATTTGTTGACCCAGTTATGGATGGGAAGAGGTATATATGTACCTCCCAATCAATCCCACTTAAGTTGGGTTAAGTTGAAGATGATTATGTTATTCTTTTTTTTTTCTTACAACCTTCTCTGCTTGTGCTTGCTGATAGCCTTCTTGTCAAACTTTCCAGGTCAATGGGCGAGGGGCCCACTCCAACAACACCAGACTGCCCCCACTTAACCACCTGACAATCCTCAGGTGTGGGGTTTTATCACAAAAGGCCTCGGTATTAGTTAGAGTGGGGTATTTCTATTTAAACCACTATTTTTCCTTCCCTCTATCCGATGTGGGACAATTGGTTTCCAACACTCCCCCGCACGTGAGACCCCATTTTGTGGGTCACACGTGGAGATCCACACATCGGCAACCACGTGGAGCCATGTAGGGACTCACCCATCGCACCGGGCCAAACGGGGACCCACCCATCACGTGGCACCTTTGGCCTACGTGGAGCCAAACGGGGACTCACCCATCGCGCGGGGCCAAACGGGGACCCACCCATCACGTGGCAAGTACGGGCCCCGCAACCTGCTCTGATACCATGTCAAACTTTCCAGGTCAACGGGCCGAGGGCCCACTCCAACAACACCAGACCTGCCCCCACTTAACCACCTGCACAATCCTCAGGTGTGGGGTTTTATCACAAAAGGCCTCGGTATTAGTTAGAGTGGGGTATTTCTATTTAAACCACTATTTTTCCTTCCCTCTATCCGATGTGGGACAATTGGTTTCCAACACTTCTAAAGATATGGAATTTGAACAAATGCAATGGAGTTGTAGGCATTTTCAATTGCCAGGGAGCAAGGAAGTGGCCTTGTGTGGAAAACATTGTTGAGGTAAAAGTTAGTGCTGCTGAGCTATCTGGGCAGGTGTCCCCTGCAGATATTGAGTATTTCGAAGAGGTTTCTGGGAAGCATTGGACTGGAGATTGTGCAGTCTATTCCTTCACCGAAGGTATTATTCATGTCATGGCTGGGCTGTTGAGTTAATTGAATGCCTAATTTTTACATATGTTTTTTGAAACAATATACAATTTCAGGGTGCCTGTCTCGTTTACCAAAGGACAAGTCGTTTGATGTCACATTAAAACTTCTCCAGTGTGATGTCTTTACTGTATCTCCTATTAAGGTTTACAAACAAGAGATTGAGTTTGCAGCTATTGGATTATTGAATATGTACAATTCCGGTGGAGCAGTTGAAGCAATTGACTGCTTTGGTGATGAGTCTAGTTGTGAAATACACATCAAGGGAAGAGGAGAAGCTGGTAGTTTTGGAGCATACTCCAGTTTAAAGCCCAAAGCTTGCTCAGTCAACTCCATAGACGAGGAGGAATTTGAATTCAGAGGTGAAGACAATCTTTTAACAGTAACAATTCCCCCCAGAACAAGTTGTTGGAACATTATTCTATGTTATTAATTGAATTTGAGGCCTATTATTATTTTCTTTTTACTTTCCAGCAAAGAAAAGCCTCACCTCTAACAACATTTGTAATTTTAGTATGTATTCATTTTCTTTTGAAGCAAAGAATGAATACATTCTCAATAACCATCGGCCTCCTAATAATGTTGCTTCTCTCCACTTTATTCGATGAGGTTTAACTCTCAATCTCAATCTCAATCACACCAGTTGAACACTTGTTTCTGATTTAGTTCCTTGTTTTTATGGTAAACCAGTGTCGCTTTTTCAATTAAGAGATCAATTAGGACATACAAACAAACCAAATTTAGCCAACTCATTGTTGGTTTATTTTAACCAAACAAATACTATAAATAGTAGTATTGGTTATTTGCAAACGTCTTTTGATGCTGTCAATAACACTCCCAAACCTACCTACCTAAAAGATCGATTAGAACTAGTGAAAAAGGGTCTAGATATGTAAATTAGAGGTCTAAAGTTCAAATCCAATAATATCTTAATTGTGTATGTATGAGAAATCATCGTCCTCTTTATTTTAAACTATTGTTTGTACTATAAAAATAAAAATAAATGGCTCGATTGCCTCTCATAGTCTCTATTAAAAGAAGTGAATGGGCCATGAAATGAGAGACGGCCCAAATAGAACCAATTTGGACCAACGTACGGGGTAATGTTTTTGTTTTTTGTTTTTTTGAGTTGGCCTAAACGGGGTGGGTCAGTGAGTGATGTACGTGGAGGAGGAAATGACAGCGAGGACGGAGAGCGGAAGTGTATAGAAGACGCATTGCTTCGCTGCAAACTGTTTTGGTTTTGGTTTTGGTTTTGGTCTTGCTCTGTCTGTCTGACCTCCCTTTCCTCTCCTCTCTTGTTTCGGTTTCTTCTCCGTTGTCGATCTCCTGTTCCCGTATAAATACACACAAACAAAACCAAGTTGTATTTTCTATTGGAATCAGAATTCAATTGAAATTACTTACTACTTGTCATCATCCATCATTCATACTAGTCCGCCCAGCCGAGAGAAAGATCTATCTCACTCAAATTTGTGTTTGTTTATAGATAAGACTTCAGTGAGGGAAGAATGTCGTACGCGTATTTATTCAAGTACATCATCATCGGCGATACTGGTACTTCGTAATTCTAATTGCTTAGATTTATTTATTATTCCTTCGTAATCGTAATCGACAACATGATCAACTTCTTTTTATCCTTCCTTTGATTTGCGATTTGCTAAATTTCTGTTTTGGATTTTTGTTTTCTTTTCCGAGTAATTAATTAATAACTGATTTGTTGTGTTGTGCTGTGCAGGAGTTGGAAAATCATGTCTTCTTCTTCAATTTACGGACAAGAGGTTCCAGCCGGTGCATGATTTAACCATTGGTGTTGAGTTCGGAGCCAGGATGATCACCATCGACAACAAACCAATCAAGCTCCAAATTTGGGACACGGTTTGTAAATTCACTCCTGGTTTAATTTTAATTTAATGGAATATATGCTTAATTGCTATGAATTTGTTAAAGCTTTTCTATTCACAATTTTGTTTGTCAAATATGCAATAATAATAATAATAATAATATATCAGGCGGGCCAAGAGTCTTTCAGATCCATTACACGGTCCTACTACAGAGGGGCTGCCGGTGCGTTGCTTGTGTATGACATCACCAGGTATAGTTTCAATTTTCTAATCTCACTCTCAATTTTCTTGGACACAACACAAACGTATCTATCAACTACGATAATTCTTTCTTTTTTAAGATAGTATCGATTGTTTGTTGCTCTATTGTTGTACACTATTACACCTTTTTTTTTACCGCCATGTGGTAGGTATTACTGAGGGAGACTATTGTGTCATATTCAATAATGGTCCTGTGGTTTTCCGAGTAAAATGTCACCGTTTCTGCATTTATCCATTACAAGGTTCTACGAGTGTATATTTTGGTACTACTCAATTGCATTCGGAGTAGGTGTTTCTATCACAATTCACATATCTCATAATTCCTCAATCCAGTGGGGTTAGGCATAATGAGGCTTTTGCAGTATTGCCTAATGCAATGGAAAAGTACAAACCCAAGTCAGATCCCAGTAATATACTACATCGATGTACAAGTCTAGTTAAAGAGCATTACACAGCTTGCTTGATTTAACATATATATTTATTATATTTATGCGGCATGTCAAGGCATTGGTGATGACAATAGTTCATTGTTTTTACGCTTAGGAGGGAAACTTTTAATCACTTGGCTAGCTGGTTAGAGGACGCGAGGCAACATGCAAATGCAAACATGACAATAATGTTAATTGGTAATAAGTGTGATCTTGCTCACAGACGGGCTGTAAGTACAGAGGAAGGGGAACAGTTTGCAAAGGAGCATGGGCTGATCTTTATGGAGGCCTCTGCTAAAACTGCTCAGAATGTTGAGGAGGTGACAATAGATTGCCTTTTTGATGGATACTGTTTTGTTAAGAAAACCCAATCCCTTTGTGATGCTTGATTTTGCCTTTATTAACACTAGTTATTTTTCGTTCAGGCATTTATAAAAACTGCTGCAACCATATACAAGAAGATTTAAGATGGAGTTTTTGATGTATCAAATGAGGTTAGCTTTCTTTCTTTTTGTATTCTTCCTTACATGTCCTCCTAACCTTTTAGTCGGCATTTTAGTAAAACATGTAAAAAAATCTCAGAATCTGCTTGAATGGAGCATTGTGTGAATGTCTAGGATAATGATCAACTGTGTGGTCCATGGAGCCATTATGTGAATGCATCTTGTTCTGATTGATTGCAGAGTAAATTTCTTATATAATCTAATTATCCTTGCTTAGAATTTAGTGCAGTCTGCAAATATAATGGGTAAGCTCACACTTGAAATATATAGAATATTCTGTTGAAATCTCTATAATAATATAGAGATGAGGCTGGGATGGGTTCATGTTTCGAAGTATTGACTCTCTGAAAAGATTTGAAATTGTTCTACCATCACAAATTATTACCTTATACCTATCATGTCATTCTCTTTGTATAGTTACCCGTACATTAAACCACTACTTATTAGACCTGCAATAAATAGACAATATCACAATAAAGTCAAAATGAACAAGGAATTCCTTCTGGCGAAAATTCAGAGACAAAGTAAACAATTTGTAGTATTGAATGAATGAGAGCCGTATGGGCTTTATTCTCAAATCTTGGTCTTGTTTGCAGTCTTATGGCATAAAAGTTGGATATGGTGGAATTCCGGGACCCTCAGGCGGCAGAGATGGCTCGTCCTCTCAAGCTGGAGGCTGTTGCAGTTGAAGTTTGATTTCATTTTTCACATGAATGCAACTTATCTGGTGTATTTTACGTTCTTGATTTTTTTTTTTTTAAATAATTTTTTTGGTGGTTAAATATGAAGATTATGAATCCTTTACTTAAATATGAAGATTATGAAGATTATTTTCAAATTTGATTGTAAATTAAAGTCATTTGATGTTAACTCTGTCGAATGAAACTGCAGATTGTGAATAGAGAGAGACTCATTATTCTACGCTTTATTGGTGTTGTTCAAAATAACAAATAACGAGTGCTGCAGTTCAGTAGCTACACTCGGGCTCGTTTGGGACTGCTTCTCTAGAAAGTACTTTTGCTCATAAGTACTTTTAACAAAAATGCTTCTATTATAAAAATCTTTAATTTTCATAAAAAATTAAAGTGCTTTGTGGAAAAGCACTTGGGAGTGCTTCCTGAAGAAGCACATAGCAGGATATGATCCAAAAGTGCTTCTAAACTTTTCTGCCAAACACTGTCAAAAGTGCTTTTAATTATTAGAAAGCTCTTTTAGTTATCAAAAAGCGCTTTTGGCCATTCCAGAAGCACCTGTTTGGGATGGCCTTGAATTGTGATTTTTTTTTCTTTTCCGTTCCCTTGTCTTGAATTGGAGATGGTCTTTCCACAGATATCCCCTTTTATTTTATTTTTATGTTTTCCCAACATATAGACCGAAGGATTAGGCTACACGAGTCCCAGAAAACATTTAAAAATGAAAATGTCTATCAAAACCTTTCTAGTTGTCTAAAATCATATTCGTTAATTTTAGGGTTTTGTTAATGAATTTTCGCATTTTGGAGTTTCGCAAATGAATTTTCGCATTTTAGGATTTCACAAATGAATTTTGGCATTTTGGGGTTTTGTCAATGCATTTTTGCATTTTAGGATTTTGTGAATGATTTTTTGCGTTTTAGGGTTTCATTTCACATTTTAGGGTTTCGCTAATGAATTTTCACATTTCGTGGTTTCAAGAATCTATTTTTGCATTTTGGCCTAGTGAAACCCTAAAACGAGAAAACTCATCAGACGAAACCACAAAATGCGAAAATTCATTGGCGAAACCCCAAAATGCGAAAATTCATTCTTGGAGTCACAAAATGCGAAAATTCATTCTTGACACCATGAAATGCCCAATTCCATTGTAATTCCTCAACATGCAAAAAACGCATTGATGAAACCTCAAAATATGAAATTCATTGATGAAACCTCAAAATGCGACAATTCATTAATGAAACACTAAAATGTGAAAATTCATTCACGAAACCCCAAAATGCAAAAATTCATTCTTGAAACCACAAAATGCTAAAATTCATGTGAAGTCTCATAATGCGAAATTCATTAATGAAACCCTAAAATGCGAAAATTCATTTGTAAAACTCCAAAATGCGATAATTCATGACAAAATCTCAAAATATGAAAATTCATTGGCGAAACCCCAAAATGCAACAATTCAATAGCAAAATCCTAAAATGCGAAAATTCATAATCTTTAAATCACGTAGCGCGAAAATTCATTAGTGAAACCCCAAAATATGAAAATTAATTTGTAATACCCCAAAATGCAAAAATTCATTAACGAAACCCCAAAATGCAAAAATTCATTTACATAACCCCAAAATTCGACAATTCATTTGTGATACCCAAAACGTGAAAATTCATTCACGAAACCCCAAAATGCGAAAATTTATTGACGAAACTGCAAAATTCAAAATTTCATTAGGGAAACCTCAAAATGTGTTAATTTATGTGAAGCCCTAAAATGAGAAAAAATTCATTGACGAAATCCCTAAATGCGAAATTCGTTGGCAAAACCCTAAAATATGAAATTCATTAGTGAAACCCTAAAATGCGAAAATTCATTATTGAAACCACAAAATGCAAAAATTCATTTGTGATACCTCAAAATGAAATGATTCCATTTAGGTCGGTCACACATACATTATGTCTGCATTCGTGGTCCTAACAAAAACACCATTATGTTGGAATACATGTTTGGGCCTAAATTCCACGCGCTAACCCAACTGACTATTGGCCCACGCCAACTACAGGAGTTTAGGCTTTGCTTTATTAACATCAGAAATTAGCCTAGATCATTTTAGAACCCAGACCATTGCAAACCAAATTGCAAAAAAGATCTTACAAGTTTTAGATTAATTACCAGTAATGGTGATTTAATCTAGAAAAACCAAATTTAATTGGTTTAAATCTAAACCCAGCCTTTAAGTTTTCCAGAGAATTCAAAGTTTGATCATCACCGTTGATCACAAATTCAGAAATCAAGGCAGCAGATTTTTGGGAAGATTTCTCTCTCTACAAAAGCCCACGTGACTCTAAAGTCAAGATTTCAACAAAGCAGAGGACGTGATGGGGAGTTGGTAGAAGGTTTAATAGGAAAACCACTCCCCATAACCATTTAATGTCAGAAAAGAAGGCCAAGTTTCTTTCCTATGCTCATGAGGGCTTTGCATCAGGGCAAGTGGGGTTTATGAGAGATAAACAAGAGATAAGAGAGTTGGTTGATAGAAGATCAAAACTGTTCATCATGAAAACTGACTTTTGATGGGGTTTTCTTTTGTCAAACTAAACCACTATCCCTTTTTCGCGCTGGAACAAGAAATCCTTTCAAATAATTTGTCCTCCAGATATTAAGGAATAAAACCTCATTCAAATTCTCTATAAATATGAGAGGGGGTGAACAGGATAGAGATAGCCAAAAATTTAATCAAAACAAAAATTCTCAGTCATTATGACAAACTCAAACAAGATCTTACGATCTTAAAAAGGCCTTCGGAATTCTGAAGCAATCAGACCACTTGGTTTGAAAATCCATCTAGCTCCTAAACAAAACAAGCAGAACTTAGACTTCTGATTCCAACTCAACTCAGGGAGGTAGCTCACAAAGGAAACGCGATTTCTCTGGTTACAAATTTGGTTAGACAGAGACCAATCAAGCAAAATTCAGGTTTTTCATAATATTAAAACCTCAACAAATTTACAGAGAGGCCTTGATGTCTAGAATCATAAGAACAGATCGCATGTGATCCACAATTAAGTAAAACAGGTGCTGAAGTACAATTCCAGACTAGAAATCGTCAATCTAGTCACTTCCAATCCAATCCAGACTGAAGAAATCTCAGCTTCTGCCTCTATTGTTGAGTTCATTTTTACACATGATTTATCATATTATTCACCCATTATTTTGAGTTAGTTCTTGACATTTTCTAGTTTTTTACTTATTTTTTGTGTTTTCATAGATTTTACATTGATTAGAATGAAAATGAACTAAAAGTGCATTATTAGTTATATATCTTGTTTTTGTTCATTTTCGTAGGTCAACTTCTTGGTCTTGGATCAGCATACTCCAGTACTCGGATGAGGTGAAGATCTTCATGAAACTTGTTCCAATGGATGTTGACTACAAAATATCCAAATTTGAACTCCATTGGACAAGTATAGCCTATCCAACTGATTCAGTATGTTACCACAGCTTTGAAAATCTGCTTTGGGCCAGTTTTACCTCCACTCATCTTATTTCTACTTGTTACCATGTCATTTGGTAAAAATAAATTACTTTAGTTAAGTGAGATTTCTGAGACAAAGAGCATATTTGTGAAGACAAAAACACATCATGGGAAGGGGACAATGAAGAGACAAAGGTTAAAGTGTCATGATGGAAAGAAAGAGAGAGAAGGATGAAGAATGATGAGAGGCATCTGGCATCAGCCTTGGAACGTGGGAATTGAATTGGCAGAGCACTTGCAGAGTAAGAGAACAGGTTTTTGGAGCTAGAAGAGGAAGAAGGGAAGAGATTTCCACCATTGAAGACTTCAAGCTTTTATCACTTCCAAAATATATAAACTCTTTCTAGTTTTGTTTTGAATTTGTAGTTGAATTAAGTATGAGCAACTAAACTCCATAGCTAGGGCTTAAGTTGAAGCCCTAGACATGATTACTCTATTGTTTTGATGCTTGAGTGTATGAATTTCTAGATTTTTTGGATGAATTCCATTCCACTTTTATAATCTATCCTTGATGTATGTTTTACTTTGATTGATCACCTTTGAAAGCATGCTTCTTGAGGTTGTTGGGATTGTGTGAATTCTTCATATTTTCCTAAGTAACAAATGGATGAAGTAAGAATCATCCATGTGAATTGGTTTCTTGAATGCCTAATGTAAACACCATGCTATTAGGATTCTTGTGATGTTCATATTCTCTTTGAACTTAATGGGTTTTCTTTGTAATTGAATCGAAGTACTAAGCACACCTAGGTTCGGTTATGGGGAGGGCACAAGTATTGTAGCACTAACCCTGCACTCTACTTATTTTAGAGAGAATCATGCATCTTGAGCCACTAAACCTGGTCTTGATTGCAAACATCTTCATCAACACATTTAGAGTTCATCACTTGAATAGGAGTGTTTATGGTGGATTCGAAACCCTAGTGTTTGTTACTTTCTACTTTCACGCTTTGATAACTCATCTCTGCCATTCTCATTTAAATTTAAAGTTTATTTACTTTTAAGCATTAGAATTAGGTCACTCAATTCAGCTCAAACACCTACCCCACCCCCAATGTGTGTGTGTGTATGAAATATTGTGTGTCTTCTTTACTGAATTTTGTTTGTTTTCGTAATTGTTTTTTACTTTTGGTCCACTTTGTGTTCTTTCATTTTCTGTGCTGAATCTAACCGTATAAAGAATGTGAAATTTGGACAAACAGTTGGAAAGTTATAGGTCAGAAACTGGACAGAGATCGAAGCTGAAAAACAAATAAACGAATCTGTCCAAATGGTGATAAACAGGTGATACAATGGTGATAAAAGGGTGATAGAAAGTGCTGTTTGTGTTTTTCTTTGGTTTCTTGTTTTGTTTCATTTCTTTTACCTTTCTTTACTCATTCTTAGCTTCCAATTTGTATTGTGTATCTGTGTTGTGTTAAATAAGTGTTTTTTACGTACTCAAATTAAAACTTGTAGGAAGTCGAAGTTCTTCGTGGGATCAACCTCGTACTTACATAATCTATATCTCAATAGATTCGTGCACTTGCGGCTATTTTTAATTGTTTGTTTGCACATTAATTTGTGTCGATTAAAAAGTACAATACTATCCGACAAGCCTCTCCATGGCTAAAATAGATTAAAGCTCTGCCAATCTGAACATTGGTATTGATTTCCAGCTGAACCCCATCAGTTGAAGGTGTTGACGTTTGAATCCAGCACAGATACATACAGTCCAGCCTGAATCATAGGCAACAATCCAAGCAGAAATTGGAACCCAATGTTCTGATGGCCTTTCACGTGACAGTTCCCTTTTGTATTAAATTGTGTATTAGACAGTTCTCTTTGAAACAGTTTGATTTGTCTTCAATATTTATTTTGGCCAGAACTACTAGTTTTTTTACTGGGAAATTGTAAAGTCTTCATCAATATGAGGCAATAAAAGAACTTACTTGGGAGATATTCCTTCCCCAAATTCACAATCACTTGTTTAAAGTCAATACCTTGGTGTGTAAGTTATCTATTTTTCATAAGTCTCTAAAGGTTTTTGACTGCTAATAATGGCACGCTCGTACACCAAAAAAAGTTGACTTGTTAACCATAAATGGTTTTCAAGACAATAGAGAATTTTACCCTACCCACAGGACTAAATCAAAACAGATGAACAATACAATAATATAGTATGATTTAAATATACCATTTAGGTTCGTCACTTGTACATTACATCCACATATATGTTTGGGATGTGCTCCAATAATGCTCTCAAGATCTTCTAGGGTTCGGAAAAATCAATAACATTGATTCAGAAATGATTGGAAATGCAAGGAAAAAAGTCGAATCAATAATCCCTATCCCTATTTGGCTTTTAATGATGTCAGACTTCGAACCAAAAAAAAAAGTCTAACAGAAACTAATCGGTATACGCTATGAACATACATCCGCCTATTCGGCCAGTCATAGTGATTGAATATTATTTTAGGAGCTAGCTTTGTTCTTGTTTTTTTGGACGACGGAGCTAGCTTTGTTCAGATCTTGTCATCTGATATGTCAAGACATATATCTAAATCCAAATCCAAGGCCTTGTACTTGTACAAGAAGGCTGCTGCTGTTGCCATTCAGAAACTTTCATTATCGGCGGCACAGTTGAGGACGTATGCAACTCGGGCTTCCTGCACGGACTCGGAAGAAATTTCAGAAGGCGAAGACTGGTATGCTTCCCATATCATCCAAGATAAGGACCTTCTCCGCAAGAGCCTCCACAATTCGGGAACAGGGCTTCATGTTCTGGATTTGGTTAATCGCGGTTCCTTGGAAGCGGACCGGACTCTGTACAATAAGTTGCTAAACAGATGTACCCAGATGGGTAGAATTCAACAAGCAAGAATTGTGCACGCTCACATCCTTACTTCCCACTTTAAAGATGACCTTCCCATCCACAACACCATCCTTAACATGTATGTCAAATGCGGTAGTTTGGAAGACGCTCATAACCTGTTTGATCAAATGCCTTGCAAGGACTTGGTCACTTGGACTGCCTTGATTTCTGGCTATTCTCAATATGATCGACCTCAGGATGCACTTGTTTTGTTTCCTCAAATGCTCCTCCGTGGCCTGGAACCCAATCAGTTCACCTTGTCTAGCTTGTTCAAGGCTGCTGGTGCTGTGTCTGATGATAACAACAAGCACGGCAGGCAGCTTCACGCTTATTGCCTTAAGTACGGTTTTGATACCAATGTTTATGTGGGCACTTCTCTTGTGGACATGTATGCTAGGTGGGGCCATATGGATGAATCCCAGTTGATCTTTGACTCCCTGGAGACCAAGAATGAGGTGTCTTGGAATGCTTTGATTGCTGGGCATGCTAGGAAGGCTCAAGGAGAGCATTCTCTCAGGTTGTTCTGGAAGATGCTCAGGGAAGGATTTAAACCCACACACTTTACTTATTCTAGCGTCTTTACTGCCTGTGCCAGTGCAGGGTCTATGGAGCAAGGCAAGTGGGTTCACGCCCACATGATAAAATCGGGTGCTAAGCTTGTTGCTTTTGTCGGGAATACTCTTCTTGACATGTATGCCAAATCAGGCAGCATTGAGGATGGAAAAAAGGTTTTTGACAGGTTGGTTAGACAAGACATTGTTTCTTGGAATTCTATGCTTACTGGATACGCCCAGCATGGGCTTGGACAGGAAACTGTACAGCAGTTTGAAGAAATGCTGAGAATTGGAATCCAACCTAATGATATAACCTTTCTTTGTGTTCTTACTGCCTGCAGCCATGCTGGTCTCTTGGATGAGGGACAATATTATTTTGACTTGATGAAAAGTTACAACATAGAACCGCAGATTTCACACTATGTCACAATTGTTGATCTTCTTGGCCGTGCAGGTCTTCTTGATCGAGCTGAGAAGTTCATAAGAGAAATGCCGATTGAACCCACTGCAGCTGTTTGGGGAGCCTTGTTAGGTGCTTGTAGGATGCACAAGAATATAGACTTGGGCGCTTATGCTGCTGAACGTGTTTTTGAGCTTGATCCCCATGATTCAGGCCCCCATGTCTTACTTTCTAATATCTATGCCTCTGCTGGCAGATTGAGTGACGCTGCAAGAGTGAGAAAGTTGATGAAAGATTGTGGGGTGAAAAAAGAACCTGCTTGTAGTTGGGTGGAGATTGAGAATGCAGTCCACATGTTTGTGGCAAATGATGATGCTCACCCGCAAAGAGTAGAGATCCTTCAGATGTGGGAGACAATTAGTGGGAAGATTAAGGAGATTGGATACGTCCCAGACACTAGCCATGTTCTTTTCTTTGTGGACCAGCAGGAGAGGGAAGTCAAGTTGCAGTACCATAGTGAGAAACTTGCTCTTGCATTTGCGCTTCTTAACACTACTCCAGGATCCACCATTCGGATCAAGAAGAACATCAGGGTTTGTGGTGATTGTCATTCGGCAATCAAGTACGTCTCAAAGGTGGAAGGGAGAGAAATCATTGTGAGAGATACAAACCGGTTCCATCATTTCCGCGATGGCTCTTGTTCTTGCAAGGACTATTGGTAGCGCTAATTGCATGTGGCTAGTTGCATTGCATACAAAACTAATCCTTTACCTGACTGTTCATGTTTGGGTCCTTGTGATTCATGTGCTTGGGATCTGTGATGCGACAGTCTTCCTCTTTAAATTGAGAAGAGGAACTTGAGCCTCCCATTCTGGAAGCAACTTCACATTATTTGCCCAACTGTATCTTGTGAGCTATGCGCAGCAGAGGAAAAATGTGTGCCAAAAGATGATGAAATTATTCAATTTATCAGAAAAGGATCAAATTATATCCTGTGGCACAATCATGATATGCAGAATTTCTTCTATTGAATACAATTGAGGGCAGACTAACATTTGTTGAATACGATTGAGGATATATTCGCTCTTTTCTCATCATACGGGCAGCTATGGATGAGAGCAAAAATTTCAAGCTTCCAATGTGATAATTGTTCAAGTTTCTGGAAATTTCAGTTAGAGTTCACATCACAGTGGCAATGTAGATAAAGTCGGTCATATCCTACATTGTAAAAAATTTCTTTTCTTTAATATTTGAATTTGTCTCAACCGGAGCATTGAAAAGTCTACTGTATTGGAGGCGAGCAATGCCCGAGTGACAGAAACAAGAAAAGATTGTGATAGTTCTCTGCTGTCTGTCACTAATATGTAGCAATGTTGTACAAAACGATAGAATGAATGAAGGTGTTTTCTTTTTGTTGGAATAAATGGATTGAAAGCCGAAAAGTGAAATGGTATGAACTAAACTTACATTGCTTGCTTGGGGTGTTTATGACGTGGCAAAACTAGTGGAGACAAAACGGAGGAAGAAAAAGCAAGGGAGAAAAGGATGTGGGGGTGGATGCCTTTGCCTGTGGTATTTGGAAGTTGGAAACTGAAAAAATAGAGAGGCGAGAGAGAAAGGAAAGGAACGCAAAAAGAGGAACTAACCCAACCCATCTGTTTCATTTCATTCTTGATGAAGAGAGAGAGAGAGAGAGAGAGAGAGAGAGAGAGATGGGCGGGTAAAAAGCGTGATGGAGGAGTGTGTCTGTGTGTGTGGTTAGAGACGGTTTAGCTTAAAATCGCGTAGCGTGTGAGCAAAACTCTTTTGTAATCATCATTCTTCAGCAGACGTTTCATACATTCAACAGCTCCAGATATACAAACTGCCTCTGCCAAAGCCAAAGCCAGAGCCCAATACAGGTTACAGGTACGTAATGAATGCGAAAAAAAACAAGTTTGATATAAAATTGATATTCAAAGTTCCACCATTTCCATCAGATCAGACTCGCTCTTTCTTATACCATTTCAATAATTCTATCTTTGAATCTCAAGGTCACAAAGGTTCTTGTGTGCGCATTCAGATGCATATGCATTCATTTAATTTATTTTGCAATTAATTTCAGTACGCATTTGATACCATTGCCAACTTTTGAAGCATCTAGCTAGGAATTCACCCATCTGATTTTAGCATGTCCTTGCTGATTATGAATCAGGTTTAAGCTGTGTATTTTATTATTAGGATGAGTAGTTTTTTCATGTATAATATGTATATGTATATATAGTTAAACCTATATTATTATGATGAGTAGAGCTCTCGCTCCCAGAGTTTGTATAATTTTGTTCCTCTATATTATTATTTCTATACATTACATAATGAGCTTTCCTATATATTTTTCATGAGCAGGAACTTATTAAGGCTTTCATTATATAAATGGAGCGTAACAGCAAGAAGAGAGTAAGAGAAGGGGACGAAGGCCACAATAATTCTTCTCCCTCTTCTTCTTCTTCTTCTTATTCTTCAGAGAGAGAGAAGCATGCAAAGACAAAAGATGATCCTATTAATTATGGTATTTTGGACTTGAAAAATGACGTCCTTGAATACAAGGACAACGGCAGCAGCAGCAGTACCAGTAGCTGTTGTAAGACATCATCAGAATCCCACTGCGCATTAGGAGTATTTGATTTTCCGTGGCTGAAAGATGGTATAATCTCCCAATCGGAGGAGTGGATTAATTTTGAGGACGTCTTCTCATCACCAGTACTTGCACTGGATGACACACCCACCTTTACTACTAGTAGTAATCCTGGTCATGGTATAAGTATTGATGATCAATTTTCTTTCTCCGCGGCGGGGCGGTGTTTCTATCAGACTCATGATCAATCCGATCGTCAGGAACTACTCCTAGACTTTCCTCCAGCTAAGGACAAGCTTGAGGAAGATGCACGGCGAAGTCCTCGAGATCTTAATCAAGATGATGATGGCTTGGAGAATGAGGGTGCGGATTGCATTTGGACCTTCCTGCTCAATCAGCCCCTTCATCAACAGCACAACTAATTAAGTTTACATTATTATTATTATTATTATTATTAACTTTGCGTTATGTCACATAAACAGAAGATAAACTTAGGCATGTAAATGCAATGCAAGTGCAACAAGGGGGGATGGATGTGGAGCCAGAGGCAGGCCCAGATGGGACTACTTACCAAAGTATCAATTACTCACTCAGTGCTGGCATGGCATGGCATGCCCAATATTGTGTAAAGGTAGCGAGCCAGCCACCCGTCTCTTTCCCTCCATCTCTTTTTTCCTTTTTCTTGTTTACGCTCCTCTGCCATTTCTGTTACACTTTTGTAATTTATTATTGTCCAATTAATTCATATTGGGTCTCTTACTATTCTTTGTTATTAAAGCCAAAACCAATTGGAAATGAATCAATCAAGGGACTCAAAAGTTTTTCAACTAGATTATTTGCTTCAAAATGGAAAATCATCACAGTGGCTGGCTGGCAGGCTGGCAGTGAGGCAGTGGCACTCTTCTTTTATACTTATAATTACAATCATTAGCATCACCAATTTACCAACCAAGTGATTCCTTCATTATTTCTAACAACTCTGCACTGCCTATGACTTTCCACAACTCTCTCTCTCTCTCTCTCTCTCTCTCTCTATGCACAATTTCTTAAATTTGCCAAGGGTAAGGACAATTTTATTTTCTCTCTGTAATAAGTCTCTAGTGTATGTACCCTTCCAAATTCTTACTTAGAATTAGAACCATAAAAACTTGTCATTGTCCCATTCGCGAGTTGAGACAAAGAGCCAGCCTTCCGTCCAAAAATTAAGTATAAAATACCTCGACTCGATAAAGTACCTCTTCAGAAGTTAATTATAACAGAAATTTGCTTGTTAATTAGCATGAAACACAAGTGTGCATGTTTTAAGAATGAGATTATACGAGGCGGGTGAGATTAGTTAAAATAATTAAAAATTTATGGAAAAAAAATTAGTGTGAAATTTAAGGAATGAAAATCAAGTGGCTACGAAATGGGAATGGCCCAGCGAAAGGAAGCGAGGCTGGCGGGCAGCGGGCAGCGGGCAGCTACTAATATTGTTGTGCTTGTGCCGCCGACACTCTTTGGTGCTCCAAGAAGAGCTCCATTCCATGATCCATGAATGTTATGTTATGTTGGTCAGGACTCAGCTCATGCTTGATGTGTCCCTGGGGGGCCTTCTTACGGTATCCCTTAAAATTTTCATAGAAAATGAACCATACATTTCAAATTATAGAGTGATTTGATTCTTCTTTTTTATTTTTAATGCGAAAAAGGGAAATTTCAAAAGAAAAATCACTCAAAGGGAAATTTCAAAAGAAAAATCACTCAAGCACACAAGTCCGAAAAGATCAATAAAAAGGAGAAGAACACGCCAAAGAAAGGCTATTCTCCCAATGATTTGATTTCGTGCTGAGCTTAATTGAAAAGAGGAGAATAATCATAAATAAATACAACTTACAAGTTAACTGGCTGGCTAGCTTTGTTTGGAATGGGCGTTGGGCAACCAATTATAATTTGGTTGGTTTGGGTTTGGAATACCTCTTATTGCGGTTAAGAGAGAGAGACTGTTGTGCAATGTGCATTTGTGATATCGTTTCGTTTACTTAAATTACTTTGCTCTCTTTGATTGATCAGAAGCTGACTTTACTGTGTCCAGTCCAGTGTTCATGAGTGTTGTTGGCATTTTCACTTTTCAGATTTCAGTTAAAATGCAAATAAACAGCCGTCAATCACGCGTGTCTTGATGCTGACGTATGTAGTTGTCCCTCAAGTGTAGTTGACGCGACCTGCCCGTGAAAATAAATAAATACGCTCACTTCTTTTTTTTTACTTTTTTTTTCGGTGAAACGCTCACTTCTTTATTTTATTTAAACACTAAAAATATTATGGCCATTTCACATCACATATATGAGTAACTAACATCTCGCACGCGCTTCTGCGTTTGTGAGAGATTTAAAAAAAAAAATTTTAAATTTATTTTAGAATTAAAAATAATAATAGGTAGGTGTTCCATAAAAATCTAAAATAGGATCCATTATCAGAATTTTATTTTATTATTTATTTATTTTAATTTGAAAAGTGTGAATTTACCGTATTATCCTTATTTAATTAATAATTCCAATTCTTAATGTTTGTATTAACCAAAGATATTTTTTGATATTTTGAATGTTTTCACTATTCTTCTGCCCTTTTGTTTTATATATATAGATGAGTAATGCTACTTTAATGCATACTATATTCTCATATCACTTTATGTGGCAAATAAGGTATACAATCACATTAATTAAAAAGTATCAATAAATCAAAAATAAAAAAATATTTAATTAATTTTAATTTAAATACCATAATATTTAAAAATGTGACTACGCGAAATCATATGTATTTATATAAACCACCAAAACCATAAAATTTTGTAATTTTGACATGTATATAACTTAATGCCCAATATAACAGCTCATATAGATAAAACCTGTGAGTGCATAGCAATGCACACCACACACATATACAAAAAACTTAAAGATATAAGTGTAAAAGCCTTACCGTATTTGAGTCAATATAAAAATATGATTTAAGGTGGAATATTCTAAAAAATGGCATTTAGTTTACTTGGAACATTTTTTTTAAAGGAAAAAAAATTATAAAGTAGAGTTTTGCGAAAAAGAAAAAGTGTCAAAGTTATAATTCAATTTATATTTTCTATTTGTAGCAAAACAAAAATTTAAATGTATTTTCTATATTACTTTTTAGAATTTTTATTTTAGATAGCTTTGGTATTTCTCGGGGTATTATTAGCAAGTATGAGTAGTAGGCTTTCTCTATCACTCATTCATTCCATTTATATTGTATTCAGAAATTATCAACAGGCGCCGACTTTGTTTGTCTATTTTCTCTGTCTGCCCTCGCCCCATTATCTTTGCAAGTAAAGCTAGTAATTTATCCTTTGCTTTGCTTTGCTTGTAGCAGTTTATGAAATGTCAGTGACAGAGAGATCCTACGGCTGAAAAAGAAGGTTTGTAATTTTAGGATGGAGGAAGGGAGGGAAGGATAATAGTCAATCCACCGGAGAAACCTGTGATCAGGAGGGTGGTGCGGCGGCTGTTTGCCCCAAAAGGCGAAAAGAGAGAAGATTGGCCTCTGCCTCTGTGTGCTGGGGCTGCCTTGTTTATTTTATTTTATTTTTATTTTTATTTTAGGAAAGATGATGGTGAGGAATGTGGTGATGGTGATGTTGTTTGTAACGGTGATTGCTCCCATTATACTTTACACTGATCGTCTTGGGTCCTTCCAGGTCTCCTCTTCCTCCTGTAAGTTGTTCTTCTCATTATAAATTATATTATTGGATTGGACTATTTATTTTTCCCTCTTCAAATCCCAATGCCTAATCCCTAATCCCTAAATCCCAATGCCTCCTCTGCAGCTGGAGACGATTTTGTTGAAGATGTTACAGCCGTTGTAAGTTGTTTTGCATTTGTTTTCCGATCTCTAGTTATTGCTGGATGAATTTAAAATTAACCTTGAAATTTCTACACAGGCTGCTAATGCTCATACTGGCCGTCTAAATCTGCTTCCCCAGGTCCCTATTTTTAATTACTCTTCCTTGTTCCTTTTTGTAGTTCCAGAACCAGATAATAAATAAATAAATAAAAAGTTAAAGAAGGAAATTTTCCATGTTTGAAGGACTCAACTTTCATCCATTAAATTATTTATTTATTTTTACTGATCGTAGGAATCATCCACAACCCTTAAAGAACCTGTCGGAGTGGTATATTCCGACAACTCCACTAATTCATATCCAGAGACAAGGGGAAGCTCCGCCCACCCCAATCACTCTCATAAAGGTTATCATTTTACTCTTTTAACTTTCCTACCTGCAATGCATCTTTTATTTATTTATCAATTCTGTGATTTTTTCCTTTATAATTAATCTTGGTGTATTCTAAATCGCTTCCCCATCTTATTTCTTAGATGGGCCTTCAGTGGACTCCATGGAGCATGTATCCGCTAGAGTGTTATCTACCACCAACGACCAAAATCTGTCTCAAACAGATAATCCCATCAGACAGGTCACTCAAACACTTGAGCAAGGAAACCAGTTTATGTCTGACTTAGATGCCAAAGGAGGTGGTGCTTCTGGGCAAAATATTGATAATGCCTCTCAGACTACGGTACTAATTGTTCCGCTTTCCCTTTACACTAATGGTCCTCTAAGTGTTTGGAAATGGTTGCACTTTTGCAAACTTCTAATTGCCAAATGCACATGTTTTCCGCACTAAATTGAATCCATTTCTTCCTTATTGAAATTTGAGAAAATGTTGATTCATATTTCTTATTTCTCTCTTCTTTTATGGCACTGCTTCTACTTCCAGGAAATAAAGAATGAGCGACAATCCACTCAAACATCCAGCAGGGTTGATCAAAGAAAACCCAAGAAAACTATGACTGAAAAACAGAATTATGAAACGGCTGTTCCAGATGTTCGGGTACGACATCTTAAAGACCAGCTCATCAGGGCAAAGGTCTACCTATCTCTTCCAGCCGCAAGAAACAACCCCCATTTCACAAGGGAGCTTCGACTGCGAATAAAGGAGGTTCAAAAAGCACTTTGGGAGGCAACCAAGGATTCTGACCTGCCAAGGAAGTATGTTTTCTCTTAAACAAAATTAACTTTTCTACCTTACCCAAGTTTGTCGTTCCTTTTTGTTTATGAATATGTATGTTGGTATCCTTATTGGTTAGTGTAGTGGTTTGGAGTATTTACTCCCTCAAACAAGGTCTTGGGTTCGGGTCCTAGCATCTGTGTAGTGTGTGTGAGTTTAGTATACTATTGCCCCTCTCAATAGGAAATGTCCTCAAAAAAAAAAAACAAAAGTTACTGTCTTTCTTTCTCTATATCTCTAATTCTACCAAAAAATTCATTTTTTTTGTTTTGTTTGTAATAATTGTTTATCTTAATACAGCGCCTACGATAAGTTGAAGGCAATGGAACAAACGTTGACTAAAGGTAAGCAGATTCAAGACGACTGCGCCGCTATGGTGAAAAAGCTTCGAGCTATGCTTCATTCAATGGAAGAGCAACTCCGGGTGCACAGGAAGCAGACTATGTTCTTGACACAATTGACGGCAAAAACACTTCCCAAGGGACTTCACTGTCTTCCATTGCGCCTTACCACTGAATACTATACCTTAAATTCTTCTCAACAGATCTTTCCCAATCAAGAGAAACTAGAAGATCCCCTGCTGTACCATTATGCACTATTCTCAGACAATGTATTGGCTGCAGCGGTTGTTGTAAACTCAACTGTCACCCATGCTAAGGTACCCACATATTGTGATCCTTGTGTTTTCTTCTTCCTCCTCCTTTTCTGTTGTCCCAGTTCCAACTCCCAAGTAAAACGAATATAAAGAACGATGAAGGTTATAAAAAATAAAAAATCCTTGGAGTACTAATCAAGAATCTATAATTCATGTCTAGGACCTTTCAATTTTGGTTGAGATCTCTAACTGACTACACTGCTTGGAACCTCTACAGGACCCTGCAAATCATGTTTTTCATATTGTCACTGATAGGCTCAATTATGCTGCAATGAGAATGTGGTTTTTAGTAAATCCGCCGGGCAAGGCCGCTATTCAGGTTCAAAATATTGAAGAATTTACATGGTTGAATCCAAGTTACAGTCCGGTTCTGAAGCAGTTGGGTTCTGCATCCATGATAGATTATTACTTTAGGACTCATCGGGCCAATTCTGATTCTAATTTGAAGTTTCGAAACCCAAAGTACTTGTCTATCCTGAACCATCTCCGTTTTTACCTTCCAGAGGTCTTTCCAAAGCTCAACAAAGTTCTGTTCCTGGATGATGATGTAGTTGTGCATAAGGATCTTACTGGGCTCTGGGCCCTTGACTTGAAGGGAAATGTTAATGGGGCTGTGGAGACTTGTGGAGAAAGCTTCCATCGCTTTGATCGGTATCTTAACTTTTCAAATCCTCTTATCTCAAAGAATTTTGATGCTCGTGCTTGTGGATGGGCATATGGAATGAATATCTTTGATTTGGAGGAATGGAAGAAGCACAACATCACAGGGGTGTACCACAGATGGCAGGAGCTGGTAAGGAAAATGGTTTCAGATTCTTTTTTCATGGAAATTTAAAATTATTGATTTGACTATTTGAATATCACTCACACTTTAACTGTTCACTTGAAATAATTTTTTTTTTTTAAATCTTGATTGGAAACTGTCTGATATTGTGAGCACCATAGCCATCAATCAAGGATTGTCTCTTAAACTCTTGGGTTGACATCTTTATTTATTTAGAGATTTGGTGCTTTGGAGATTGGATAAGCTTAGACCATTATTTTCATAGCTCTAAGATTCTTGCTTGTTGCTTCCCAGCCTTCTCTGCTATGAAAGCTAGACTTTACTGGCTTGTTTGATGTTGTTTACAGTTCTGAACGAAGTTTTCTATTTTGCACAGAATCATGATAGACAATTGTGGAAGTTGGGAACCCTACCACCTGGGCTCATAACATTTTGGAAACGCACATACCCACTCGATCGCTCCTGGCATGTGCTGGGCCTTGGTTATAACCCTAGTGTTAACCAGAAGGAAATTGATCGAGCAGCTGTTATACACTATAATGGCAACATGAAACCCTGGCTTGAGATAGGCATACCCAAATACCGAAATTACTGGGTAAAATATGTTGATTATGATCATGTGTATATGCGAGAGTGCAATATCAATCCATAGAATGGCACTTATGGTATGTTTGAAGTGTTCTGTGCAACACCTTCTTTCTGAGTTGTAAAATGTGACAGGTTTGCCCTCTCTCTCTCTCTCTCTCTCTCTCTCTCTCTCTCTCTCTTTGTAGGCACTTTTTGCTCTAAAGTAACAGCTTCAAAGCTTTATTCTTTCTGTACACATTTTGAATATTGTTTTTTTCGTTTCATTTTTCCTAACTAGGCATTTCATGTTGGAGTCATAAGTTATGATTACATATCTGCAGAATTCACATGTACTTGTAAATTATTGGAAGCTAAATTTTTTCACCGTATAGTTAGTGTTTTTCGTCGTGGTTGTGCTTGTGCATAGATATTCATGGCTTCTAGTATCATTTTGAACCACTTCTGTAATTGTAAGATATGGTAGCTTCCCAATCAACAGTCGGAGGAAGATTGATTTTAGATTAGGCAAATCAAAATACTATTATTAAGCTTAAGATAATGGTACGAGAGCTGGTTGGATGGTTTAGCTATCCTTATTAATTGAGGGGATTGGGGATGGATAGTGCAATGACATCGCGTATGTACGAATGCTGTGTTTGGCCGCATTGACAGCTGTCTGTTTCATAATTGGAACTCACGCATTTATGTGAAATTTGAACCGGAGGAGGTGCATAAAGGCATAATTTATTTTTTAATTTATAAAGGAGCATAAAGACACTGTGGTCACGTGGTGAAGGGATGTGTTGGCCATCCTGGATCCAATGACGTTGATCTGTTGGTAAATGATCTCTATATAATTTTGTCATTTGAATAAGTATTTTTTTTTAATGAAATCATTAATTTTTGAGCAAACAATCAATGTCCTACTAATTCTAACTTCACATCCAACAAGTTTGATGACCCCCAAAACGAAAAAACAAAAACAAAAATCCCGACCATTCTTACTGGATGCAAATCAGTCGGACACATGTATGTAAATAAATAATTATTAAAACGCAATAATAGAAAGGGCTAAAGTATTTTGACACCGAGAATGACAATTTATTGGACCAAAAATTATTTTTAAAAAAAAGAAGAGGCAAGAGAAATGCATGTGCAGTCCAGTGTACATGAAATATATCACCCCCGGTTGGGATTTATATCGATATTACTCCATCCATACTAACTATTCACCTTTTAAAATAGGGAGATCCTGAAGAAGAGATAAAAACTTCTAGTGGCTCTCTATAATTTAATATTAATAACTCTCTGGTACTTTTAGCTGAATTTTAACTAAATCTTAGGGAGTATGAGTGGTAAAACACTAACATGCGAATTAGAACTTGTGTGGGCCTTTTAACCGTTGTGAGTGGTAAAACACTTTTATTATTATTTTTAGCTCATTATTGAGAGAGAGAGAGAGAGAGAGAGAGAGAGAGAGAGAGAGAGAGAGAGAGAGAGAGAGAGAGAGAGAGAGAGAGAGAGAGAGAGAGAGAGAGAGAGAGAGAGAGAGAGAGAGAGAGAGAGAGAGAGAGAGAGAGAGAGAGAGAGAGAGAGAGAGAGAGAGAGAGAAGAACTTACATGTAACGGGATGCCACTGCTGGCGATATTCCAAGCCTATCACTCATTGCTATTTCAGAAAATTGCATTACTATATTGGAAAATTGAAATACATGGCAATGAGTACCTGGCTCGGGATAGCGCCACAATGGGATCCCGGTATATGTGAGGTTTTCTCCAACTCGTTAGCTCATTATTTGGACTAATGGAAAGGACTTGGGAGAAACTAGTGGTAGTGTACAGATGGAGAATGAAAAGATGGATCCTGAACATTAATAAGAGGACTCCTGGATTCTTCTCCATGCAGCAGAATTCCGTGTAACCGAAAAATAAAGAAATTTTATAAATTTGGAAATGCGTTGGAATGACCATTTATTATTCACTTATGTTAATCTCTTTGTCTTTATGCATCCTTGGCGATGACAACTATATGTACTGGTTCACGGGTTCACAGGGTTTCCTCACACCCTCTCTCTCCATTCATCATCATCTTCTCTCTGAGTCAAGCCAAGCCAAGCCGGGAAGAAGATAATTAAGAGAAATGGCATTCAAATATCATATTGTGTGTGTGTGCTTGGCGTTGTTCATCTTCTGTACTACTAGTAGCATTCAGCCAACTAAGCTTGTGGACGAGGTCTGTCACCCAACTTCCAGTTACTCCTTGTGTGTGGAGTCTCTTTACACGGACCCACGCACGCCCAGCGCTGATCGCTATGTGCTTGCCTACATCTCGTTTCGCTTAGCATTCCTCAATGCCTCCAGCACCCAAGACCATATAGCCAAGCTGCTCAAGCACACAAAGGCAAAGGCAAAGGCAAAGGCAGGCTCTACCCAGCAAGTCCTCCGACGATGTTATCATGATTACAACAGGGCCGTTTCTGCACTCTCATCCGCCTACAACGACCTCAACTCGGAAACTTTCTCCGAGCTCGTTGATTGGGCAGGTGTTGCTTCTCTTGCTGCTGATGACTGCCAAGTTGTTGTCAAGACAACTTATCCTCCTTTGACCACCATGAATCTTGATTTGAAGCGCCTTTGTGAAATCTGCGTTGCTGTCTCTAAACTCTTTACTTGAGACTTGCTTGCTTAGTTTAGATACAATGATAGCTACTACCAGTAAGTAGCTAGGGTCATGTTGTTCCTCTTTTTAACTTCATCATATAGAGTTTAGTCTTGGGTTGAAGCTTCTCTCTCTCCCCGTTTCCTTGCTGCCGTCTTGTTTGTTAATAATCTTTGTGGAATCTGTTAATTAATAATTATTGTGCAACTCTAGTGAGTACTGACTGACTACTACAAATATGATTAATTCCTGATTTTTTACCCTTGATTTGAGGATGATTTGGGAATGTTTCTTCTCATAAACGCTTTTGGTCCAAGTATTTTTATTTGAAACATATTTTTCCTCAACTTAAAATGGACCCTATAGTTTTTGGGAGTTTTATATTGTTATTATACTGTTTCTTTATTACTTCAGAGTTTATTTATTTATTTATTTTATTTTTAAAGTAAGAGTTCATCTCCCTCTCTTGGGATTTTTATCGTCACTGCACTTGTTATCTTCTTTGAAGCTTTTTATGCTAACAGCAAGCCAACCATGTTTTCGTTGAACGAGTAACAATATTAGTATGGCATGTACTGTCAGTATTAGACTTAGTAGCCATCATCATGCCATCCTCCGTTTGCCGTCTCCATCTTTCAAAGCTTTCCGTCATAGTTCAAACCCTCGGCCATTTCAATGCTTCTTCTCAGGCACAACCGAACTTGGAGTTGCTTCAAGGCTGTCTCCAAAGGCCAAATCCGATTCCAGCCCTATCGAAAGCGTTTAATGTATACAGCTGTAACTTTGAGATAACAAATCTCGGCCGCTATGGTAAAGTCAAAGAAGCAAGGAATCTGTTCGACCAAATGCCTGAACGGGACTCTGTCTCTTATGCTTCCATGATTAATGTTTACTTGAAGAACCACGATCTTCCCAATGCAGAGAATCTCTTCCAGACGATGCCCACAAGTAGTCTTGTTGCTGAATCTTCAATGATTAACGGCTATGTGAAAGCCGGCCATATAGATGAGGCTCGTAAAGTTTTTGATCACATGGAAAACAGAAATGTGTACTCTTGGACCAGTTTGATTTCTGGTTATTTCAGTTGCGGACAAGTTGAAGAGGGTCGCCGGCTTTTTAATCATATGCCTGTAAAAAATGTGGTCTCCTGGACTACTGTGCTTCTGGGTTATGCCCGCAACAGCATGATTGATGAAGCTCGCCATGTTTTTGACCTTATGCCTGAAAGGAACACCGTCTCGTGGACCGTTATGATCAAGGCTTTTGTTGGGAATGATCAATTCGATGAGGCACTTGATCTCTTCAATAATATGCCGCAACGTAACCTTTATACTTGGAATATCATGCTCTCAGGTTATCTAAATGCGAATAGAGTAAGTGAAGCCATTGAACTCTTTAATTCAATGCCTCAAAGGAACGCGATATCTTGGACAACTATGGTTACAGGTCTGGCAGACAACAATATGGTTGAACTTGCCAGGGGGTACTTTGATCGGATGCCTAACAAAGATGTAGCTGCTTGGAATGCTATGATCACATCATATGTTCACGAAGGCCTCATGACAGAAGCTAGTGAGCTATTCTATTTGATGCGGGAAAGGAATATTGTTACTTGGAATGTGATGATTGGTGGTTATGCCAAAAGTGGGTCCAGAGGGGAAGCCTTAAAGCACGTAATTCTCATGCTTCGGTTTTGCTTTAGGCCTAATGCAACTACCATCACTAGCGTATTGAGCTCATGTGAGGGCATGATGGAGCTCATGCAAGCTCATGTACTGGTCATATCTCATGGGTTTGATCATGACACATTAGTTGCAAATGTTCTTGTTACTATGTATTCCAGGAATGGAGATGTTACCTCTGCTAGGCTTGTTTTTGAGCATCTTGGGGCTAAGGATGCGGTATCATGGACTGCAATGATATTAGCATATTCAAACCATGGATATGGTCACTATGCATTACAGGTATTTGCACACATGCTACGATCAGGAGCCAAGCCAGACGAGATTACTTTTGTTGGAGTCTTATCAGCTTGTAATCATGCTGGTCTTGTCGAGAAGGGTCAAAGGCTTTTCAATTCAATGAATCTTGCTTATGATTTGAAACCAAATGGCCAGCACTATTCCTGCCTTGTAGACATCTTAGGCCGAGCAGGATTGGTGGGTAAGGCTACACAGGTGGTATGCGAAGAAATGCCTGCTTGTGAGCAGGATGCTGCTGTTCTAGGGGCATTGCTTGGTGCATATAGGTTGCACGGTGGTGATGTTAGAATGGCAAATCGTATAGGTAAGGAGCTACTAGAGTTAGAGCCAGCCAGCTCAGGGGCTTATGTACTCTTAGCTAACGTGTATGCTGCACATGGGAAGTGGGAAGAATTTGCTCAAGTAAGAAAGAAGATGAAGGAGAGAAGAGTGAAGAAAGTTCCTGGTTTTAGTCAAATAGAAGTGAAAGGCAGGAGCCACATATTTTTTGTTGGGGACAGATCTCATCCTCAGGCCGCTGAGATTTATGGCCTGCTACAAGAGAAGCTTCTACCACAAATTTGTGAGATGGGATACTCAAAAGGCAACTCATCTCTCTTCTGTAGCCACCACACCTGATTTCGCATCCCTTTGAGCTACAATTTGAACCATTTTATTGTTACTGCGTAACAGATGAAGAGAGTTGAAAGTTTGGGGAAGTTTATACCTTTGAGTTTAAATATTAAAGTACGCTTGCTGAAGGAGGGAAACAAGTTTTGCTTGGAAGATATTTTGAATT
Source organism: Prunus fruticosa (assembly GCA_018703695.1). NCBI lineage: Eukaryota > Viridiplantae > Streptophyta > Magnoliopsida > Rosales > Rosaceae > Prunus > Prunus fruticosa. Next base: position 219,508 of record CM031920.1, on the reverse strand, counting down.
ACCTAGGGAGCTTCACCGGAACAACACCAAAGCGACTATTCTGGTTTTGCTTGCTTTTTCAGCAATCCACTCACCAAAATTAATGTCAATTAAGTACTTCTCATTGGCTACTAGTCCCAACACTCAACCCACCTCATTTTCTCTATAAATAGAAGGAGAAGTCATCAACACAACACAACTCTCTCAAACATACTCAGCGTCTTCAACACTTGAAAACCTCAACCTTGAAACAATTTGCCTTTCCTTCAAGATAACCAGTTGACAACTCATGATTGTTATTGATGTATAATTTTACTACCTGAAAATTAGATAGTTAAATTCAAGAAATAAACTTGCAAGCGCACAAGGTTAATGCAATATAGCCAAGGCAAGTACAAGATCGTTCCCACAAAAACTGAATAAATTCTCAAGTTGTTGTGAATTCTATACTAATTTAAATCCTAAATTACTCTAGACACCCTAACTAATAAACTTAAAACTAATGACTCAACTAAAACTAAATCAAGGAGTTTTGAAAATTGGTTTTGAAAGATTTTCTTTAAAAGAACATTGAAAACAAGAAAATTAAAAGACAAAATCACGAAGAAAAACGTGAACTAAATAAGTTTGTGAAAGATTTTAAAGAAGCTTACCAAGACAACAATCTCACCACAATTCCTCTTATCCAAACCTTAGCATGCATACTATCAAAATTCCCAAGTTATGTTAATGATTAGTTCTCCAAAGTTATGATTAACTCTTTGCACAACAATTAACCACTTCTTCTTACACGCAATTTATCCTTGGTGTGAGACATTAATATAAACATATAAAAAGACCTTAGGTTCAATGAGAACTTCACACAATCACACAAACCCCTAAGAGTGTGGTGTTTACCTTAGGCGCATTCATGAATTTAATCACAAGAAGCAAAACTCATATTAGGCATGACGTATACCCTAACATGCATCAAATTACTTAACCAAAAACCTAGATGGTAGCTAAGCATCAAGATCATTAGTTAAGAAAATAAGCTCGGTGATTAAATTTCAACAACATGGAAATTCTATTAGCATGACATAACTAAGTTTTGAATAATTAGAAAGTGGTTACATTGTGCATTAGTAAAAGAAAATTAGTTACTCATAATCATGGTAACAACGCAAAAATAAAACATAGAGAAAGAGATAAGAAAAACCCTTAGAGTTTAGAGGCACGGTCGCTCTTCCTTGCTCCACAGTTGAAGTCTGAAATTTCTGGTGTGTTCTCCTTAGAACCCACGACCTCCCCTCTTAAAAGAACCTAAAACCTAGTTAGAATGGGCCTAAATAAGTGTCCTTACACGAATACTTGATTTCCAAGTCAGTTCCTAACTAGAAAAGGTAATTAAGCTAAGTTTCCTAAAACTTCTATGAAACTGCACGTGATCCTCTTTGTGAATACGATTTGAACACCTTCCTGACCTCCAAAAATTGCGTACGACCACTCTTTGGAAAGCTCTGGATGTCTTATTTTCAGCCATATGTCGTGTGCCTCAATCCGATGTCGTATGAGTGAGTTATGGCCAAAATACCCCTGCTGACTCAGTATTCTCCGGGAATTGGTTTAGGCTGAGTTGTCTAATTAAAGATGGGCACCTTAACAATCTTCAAAAATTATGAAAATATTCATGGACAAACTTCAAGATGCTGTCTTCCATCTCCAATTGGAATCATGTCAAACTCTATTATGAGGAATATTTGGCGAATTTATATATTTCGTGGCTCATAAGCTGAAAAACCAGAAAATAATTGAAATCAGCATCTTTAGTCCAAATTAATTCACAAAACTATGTACAAAGATATAAAATCATGTGAAATTGTAAACACATCAGTTATCTTTTTATTTTATGCTTTGCCAACACTTGGTATTGATACCCAGTAGCTAGGCCAAATCCTTTACTTTTTATGTACCAAGTCTGAATAGAGAAATCTTCAAGCTATGTTGTTTACTTTTATTACAATGTTTATATGAATAGAGAAATCTTCATATGAACATTCATCATTTTCATTACTATCATTTACATTTTCAAGTCTATAGCTACAATGAACTGAGTAGAGAAATCATCAGTTTAGGGTAGCTTTCTGTCATTTACTTTGAGTTTGAATTGATATTGAATTAAATCGAGAAATCTTCAATTCCATGTCATGTTTCTCATTTTCATTTCTGTTATTTTTATTTTCTGCTTGTTCTTATTTTCGCATTAGAAAAATATTGAAGTCCTCTTCATTGAGGCATAGAAAAGAACCTATATTGAGTCAGTTCCCCACCCAATTCACAATAGATTGATTAGAATCGATATTGGAGCGCATTTTACATTTTTCAATCAATTTCTGTTGGAACTTTGGCTGCCAACAGTGACACACCTACGCAAACAACAAAAACAATCCCTCGGCCAATACCGGGCCGCGGCAGATGAATTTTCCGGGGTAGAGCAAACATTATGCAGCTAGCATAGTAGCATACCCTTCAAAGCCCTTCACATGCTAGTATGTCCCGGGAAGATATTAGAAGAACTAGTCAATCATTTTATTTTTGCTCAAGCTTCAAACGCGAACTGTTTTTGAAGGTTCTGCAACTCCCGGTTTGAAGGAAAGCGGAAGGTAACCGAAGGGCCAGTCGTAGCAGTCAAGAAAGGAAATCTATCAACGACTATCATGATTCATATATATGTGGTCATAATATTTGTGATTAGAACATGTTAGTGGTTTTAGTGAGGTGCGCCTAAATTATTTCGCTTAATTATGTAAGATACCAGCCAAGGGTTCACTCACCAAACAAATACGACATTGACACAATTTTTTGTTCAAGAAAAAGACCGCAGTCTGCCGATAAACACAAAGAGACAGACGGACAAAAAATAAGCACTCGATTAAATTAGACTAAAAGGCCATCTCCTAATCAATTTAAGATTTAAAATATGATTGGATTGGATTGGACGCTATTGAATGGCTTTGACCGGGTCAAATGCACAAGGTTGTTTAAGCAGTCAAACATATTTGTGCTTTTGTTTTGTGGGTGTTGAATCGAGTGTTGAGGAAAACAGCAACCTTTGCTTTTTAATTTTTCCTTCTTTTCATGTGCAAGAGTGAAGAGTCAAGCACATATCTTTGGAAGCTTTCCCATATGTCAGTCGGTCACAAAAGAGATTCCCTGGCTCTCTCTCTCTCTCTCTCTCTCTCTACTAGTACTGTCAATAGTTACCTTTAGTGCATCAGTCATTTTCCAAATTAAAGGAAACTTGTTTTGAATTTCAGGGTTTCTTCTATCATCCTTTTCCCATATGTCTTGTCTTTTTTTTCTCTTCTCTTTATTGGTAGAACTAGAAGGTGCATTAATTGGATACAACCTTGGAGTATGTCATGATTTCTCCTCACTCAAGTGAAACGCTTTTTTAATTCTTGAGAACGATACTCATGCTGGTCATCAACATTCATGTTTGTTAGCCAGCAAGGATGTACATGTATCCTAATCCTGAACTCACATGACATCCAGAATACTTTAAGTCGATGCCAAGGGATGTTGAAAATCCATCAACGACACCAAGCGAAAGTTATAAAAAAACGAGACTCCTTCTGCATAGCAGTCAGAATTACCATGTTTGAGAACGGGAAAGTGGAAAAAAAGCAATTACCAAATGGAAAAATATGGAACGGAATGCAAATTGAAGAGGAAGAAAAGCATTTTTGGCGCCAACTCATCCAGTTACTTTGTTAACTTTAGTTTGTCTGCCATCATAGATGTTATATTTTTGCAAAACTTTGAAATTCAAAATACAACCCAACGGTCTTTTTCTCGTTTTGCTTTTTCTGTTTTTTTTTTTTTTTCCTTTTCCTTATATGCTTTACCTTGGAAGTTGGATTGGCAGAAACACACATATTATCTGGGTATATTTTTGCTCACTACTTTAACCAAAGGTGTACTTTACCACCCTCCTAAACACTTGACACGTGTCCTTTGTCATAATCATAGTTACTTTTACTTTATATTTATGCAACCATAATTATACCAAGGGACACATATCAAATGTTAAGAAGGGTGGTGAGAATACACATTTGGTTGAAGTGGTGATAAAAAATACACCCCATATTATTCATGTTAAACCAGAAAAAGGATAACTAATAATAAACTTGGAGTTCTGATGTGGGGAAAATGTTTGAAGTACATCATAAATATACCAGTCACCAGTGCGAGTACCGGAGAGAGAGAGAGAGAGAGAGGCTGGGTGCTGGGGTAGAAAGAAAAGGTGAGTCTCTGGAAAACAAAAAAGACAAAAGAAAAGGTAAAAAATGATAAAAGAGCAATAAAGTGGTAAACCAATACATTATTATAATTATTAATATTATACATGTGTGTGTATGTATATCACTATATTGTAGCTTCTAAACCAACGCAACGCTTAATTCAATTTACCCTTCCTTAATTTAGGGAAGGATAAAAGAAGGCAAGGGAAACTCTCACTGTCGTCTGCATTGCAAATTGCAATAGTAGCAGCGGAGGAACAAAAAGAAGATAATAGAGGAGCATTCATTACCTACTTACTACTTACTACTTAGTAGTAGTAGTAATAGTGGGAAGAAGAAGAGGGGAGAGAGAGAGAGAGAGGCGTGGGAATGGGAGGAGCAGGAGGAGGAGCATCGTCAAAATCTAAACTGAGAAATGCAGCGAAGAAAATGGTGGTGGCAGCTGCAAATGCTTGTGGTTCCTTCTCCCGGAGAAAGGCTCTTGTGGATCCCATCGTCTTCGATCATACCAACACCACCGCCACTGCCTCTGTAAATCTTCTTTCCCCAATTCAACAATTATTATTTTCCCAATTGTAGCTACTAGTTTGATTATCGAATCAGGAAATTTCAAAAAGAACCAAATAGTTGGACCCTCTCCTTTATGTTTTTGCTGCGTCACTTCCCTTGCCCTTCTTTTTTACCATGTATAACTCGCCTGGCTTTTCTTATTTCTTCTGCTACTGTGTCTGTATCTTTATGTTATTTTAAACACTTGGTTTTTTTTTTCTCTTCTTTTTTGTTTTGTTTATACTTATAGATCTCAGGTTCTTCAGCGGTGTCTCCCACAAACCCAAAGAATATCTCAGGAGAAGAAGTTGCAAAGGAAACGGAATTTACGATCAAGAGTAACAATATGCCTTCAACTTCAACTAAGGTGCATCTTTTATTTTTGTTTTGTTTCGTTTTCTTGCCACAACCTGCTGTTGTTGGTGTGCCATTCACTCAGTCAAACTTCTTTACTCTCTAGAATAATCCTATCCTATTGCTCCTCCTCAGTCCCATCCCCAAAGGAAAACAAAGAAAGAAAGAAAGGCCAAAGGAAGAGTTGGGATTTTTCTGATTGTTTGTTTGTTTGTTTGTTTTTTTTTTTTTTTGGTGTGTGGAGTGGCTGTAAAGCTTTAATTGAGCCGATATATACATACAGAAAAATTGAGGAATTAATTGTTTTCCCAGGTGGCTGTGAATTGGGAAATATGAAACTAGGACAGATGAATTGAAATTTGGGGAGCGGGACTCTACTCTTTTCATACAGTCCAGTTGGGAAATGACATAATATTTACAAGACTAGTATGACATTTGAATGAATGCCCCTGAAACATGCACATTAGTCAAGTTGAGACTCCCATCCCACCACCATTAAGCACCCAGAGACAGTAGATCCCACATTTTAAAATTTGCTTCCACCTGCTACTAGCACTGGCTGTCATGAATTCATGATATCACGTTATTCATTCGTGAATCGTAAGCCCCGCTCTGTTCGTGAAACTCACACCCTGCCCTGCCTCACCAATTTTCGATATGGATGATTTTAAACTACTAGAGTTTCATGCCCACCTATCCCTTTTTTATTTAGTTTTCAATACTTTAATTTGTACTATACTTTTGGTGCATAATCTTCAAAAGAACTGGTTCTATTTTCAACAGATTGAACCCCCTCTGCACATGACCCCACACCGAGGATAATAATTGTTGACATATCGTAATTTATACTGATGATATGAATGAACATTTTTTTGTTGAAAGTTACTCCTACCAAAATATTTTTGGTCTTCCTTTGTTAAGGTAAAAGGATAATATGATGATGGAGAACTTGATTGTTGCACCAAAACATGCTGTTACTAGATCACAATCACTTTACTCTTAATACAGTGAATTAATTCATAACCTTTGACAGATAGCAGTTGTTTGAGAATTGATCTTCAGCAATACATCAGATTTATGAATAGTTCCAAATCCACATGCATCATATTTGAACTACTGGTTTCTTCAATGCATGAGTAATAATAATAAAAATTTCTATTAATAGCCAGACCTGTACTAGAATAGAAAATGTATATGTTTGAGCAATACACATCCACTAGTTTGATTGCAGTTCCAATCATTTGGAGTTTGTCATTGCAATATGTTTTCTTCTTTCCAGATCTGTCTTCTTACCTTTTTATTTGTTTATTCTCATGGCAGAATTTGTGCGCAATATGTCTAGACCCTCTGAGTTACCATAGCAAGAGCAGCACCCCAGGTCTTGCTATATTCACGGCCCAGTGCTCCCATGCTTTCCACTTTGCCTGCATCTCCTCCAATGTCCGCCATGGTAGTGTTACCTGCCCCATCTGCCGTGCCCATTGGACTCAGCTGCCCCGCAATCTGCACCCACCTGGGGGTTCCCTCTCGTCTTGCAACCGACCTGACCCCATCCTCCAAATCCTTGATGACTCTATTGCCACTTTCCGTATCCACAGGCGCTCCTTCTTGCGCTCTGCTCACTATGATGATGATGACCCAATTGAGCCTGATCATATGCCTAATTGGCCCCGTCTCCAACTCTCTTTAATACCCATCCCACCTAGTGCACCCCCTAGCTGGTGCACCCCATACCCGTACCATCTGTCCCCACATCACCAAAGCTGTAGCTCCTCATCATTGTTACAATCACCAACCAGGCCAAAGCCTTTTACTCTCTGTGCCTTTTCAGATAGGGCATATCTTTCCGTGAAATTAGCACATCAACGAGCAACAGACTTGGTCTTGGTTGCTAGCCCCAATGGGCCACACTTGAGGCTTCTCAAGCAGTGCATGGCACTGGTGGTTTTCTCTCTTAGACCTATTGATCGTTTGGCCATTGTTACCTACTCATCAGCTGCTGCCCGTCTCTTCCCTTTGAGACGCATGACATCTTATGGGAAGCGTAAGGCCCAACAGGTTATTGACCGTCTTTTCTATATGGGGCAAGCAGATCCAGTAGAAGGGATCAAGAAAGGAATCAAGATACTTGAAGATCGTGCATACAAGAATCCAGAGTCCAGTATCCTGCATCTGTCTGACAGCCCAACGCAATCCTACCATGCTGCAATGAGCATGGAGTTGCCGATTCCAGTCCATCGCTTTCATGTAGGATTTGGCTTTGGCACTTCAAATGGGTTTATCATGCATGAGTTTGAAGAGTTCCTAGGAACACTCATAGGTGGCATCGTTAGAGAAGTCCAGTTGAGAATCAGAATAGGGGAGGAGGCAAGCAGTAGGATCGTAAGGATAGGAGAGCTAAGAGGAGGTGAAGAAAGGAAAATCTTGGTGGAATTGGGTGTGTGTGGACATATCTGTGTGGGATATAGTTATATTGAGGAGGGTGAGATTGACGAACCTTTCACAACAGGAGAAACTGTGGTGAGCATAGGAGACAGCAAAAGTAAGGCAACAGAAGGAGCAGCTGCTGCTTCTGGGACGAGCGATGCAATCATTTGTGGGAGGTCCAGCAGTGCAAGTGTAGAAACTTGGGATTACCATGATCCTTACATGGCTAGAAGATGGGCCAAGCATTTGCATGGCTACAGGCTCTGAATCAATCTAACAAAAGACATTCACAGTCGGTGTTTACAAATCAACTTATCATTCCTACAGATGTTAGGTAATCCAGGGCCATTGTGAGTCTTCGATTTGTCCCACCCAGATGTATGCTCAACGGCTTTCAAAAGAGAACTTGGGAACACTAATATTTATTCACAAGTTACAATTAACCATACATCATTACATCATACATATATATTTTACACTGCCCTTTTTTAAAAAAAATTTTGGCTTCAACCGATCGTGGATGTTTCTAATCATGTTTCTATTCCGGAAGGCGAACTTCTGTATTGTCTGTTCCAAGCCGGGTTAACCATATCTGCAATCCATGCTATTACCAAAGATGATTAATACCAAATATAGCCCTTTCAAACAAAGTAACTTAAATATTAAAAGCAAGGGTACACTAACACTCACTTTCTTTCTCCCACTCTCTCTCTCAATCAATTCTCGCTTCCAATAACTTCATACTAAACTTAAGTGGTAACTTTAGTAGTTAAGAGTATTTACGATGCACTTAAGAATCTAGATTCGATGAGGTACACACATATCATGAATTGAAGTTTCTAGTATTAATTTAAAGCAAAACGTTACTTTTGGTTTGGTCTCTATAGTTTTCCAGTTTTACCACTTCGATCTCTTTAATTTTAATTTTGTCAATGTTCTTTCTAGTTTTCAATTTGAAGTTAAAATGACACATTCAATTTTTGTCAAATCCCTCCCAATTTTATTAAGTTTTGACCATGTGCCCCTCACATGTAGGGGTATTATAGTCCACTTGAACCATCTAACGATAAAACACAAGCTAGAGCTCTTCCCATTCACTTTAGACATAATTTTTAGACTTACTGTTTCAAAAAATTGCACTTATTGAATTCAAGCCTGGTCCGTTAACACCGACCTGATCTTCCCCAATAACAAGCTCATCGCGAGGGTACCCAAGTGGGCTTTGGTTTTATCCACTTGGATGGGGAAGTGGCTCACCTGAGAAGATCAAGGAGTTGAGGACATAAAAAATTTGGTACTAAATTTTGATGGTGGACAATAGGAAATATGAATTATAATTCTCAACAAAATTGTAATCATCAAATATACAACAAATTTACATGGAATTAATGTAAATCAAACACAAATGTGTAGAAATACTAACAACTTTAGCAATTGAGGCTTGCAAGAATTGCAATGTCTTAAAGATAGATTTCGCCTTTGCCCTTGAGCTCGCAGTTCTAATAAGCATCCATCTCTGAGGATTCAACGAATGATAATCCTAAATTGAAGCATTTCAATTTAAGACTCTGACAATTCAATTTTATATTTGTACTCTCAAGACAAAACTAGAAAGAATTTAACAATAGAGTACTGGAGATACTCCTTGTTTTTCACTCTTCATTCTATATCTTAAGTAGGTGAGGGTGTTTGGTTTATATAAAACTCATTACATCTCTTGTTGAAACATACGTAGCTTTTCATTTGAAAAGTTACAAACACAACTCAATGAAAACAAGACCACTTGATCATTTGAATCCCATTCGTTTAATTATTAATAACTGCACTTTAAAGGATAACCAAGTGCAAAATAAATACTAAGACACACGACACTTATTTTTCATTCACTATAGAAATTATATATTATTAAATAATATAAAATTTCCCACAAATCTTGCATTATTGGATCTGAATCACAATGGTTCCCTGTTCTTTTTCTCTTTGGAGTTTTATTTTTCTAGCATGGTTCTTCATGGACATAAAATATTGTATGTTTGAGTGAATGGGGAGGAATTTGGCTCGAATGGGGAGTGATTTGACAGAAAATAAGATGTGTCCTTGAATTGTTCCGAATTAATTACTAAAAAAATAAAATTGACAAAATTAAAACTAGAGAAACAAAAATGATAACTGACAAAGTATATAGAAAAAAAACTTTTTACTTTAATTTAATGGACGAGCGAGTGAACACGATGGACATCATTGGTGTTTGGATTGCAAATGGATGGTAGTTAACAATAACCCTAAACAAATAGGGAAAAGTAACTACGAGGACAAACCACGGAAATGGGCTTATGCGGCCTTCTAGAGAAGAAACTGAAGAAGGGAAGAGTGGTGCAGTGCAGAAATGGACAAATTTCTAAAAAGCGTGAAGTTGCTTGGGTGAGTAGGCAGTAAGTACTAATTATAAGTACTAGGCTGTTTTTTTCGAGTGTTGTTATTTTTACCCGCCTATTCTATTTTCTCATTTATTTTAGGCTTAAGTGTTACAGTACTCCCTTGAAACATTGGTCAATTCTCACTTTACCCTCTGAAAGTTAAAGTGACCCATTTTGCCCCTTTGACCAAAGTTTGATGTTCCACATTGTCCCTACCGTTAACTCCATTCAAAAATCCGTTAAGTTTGATGACGTGGTAGGGGTGTTTTAGTAATTTTGTGCACCTAGATTTTTTAATTACTTAAAAAAATTAAAATACAAACATAAAATTGAAAAAAAAATATATTTTAGAAAAAAAAAAAACCCTGCCCATCCCTTCTTCGCAAGTCGCACCAAATCCACTAGGCGTGGGCACGGTACGGTATGGTACGGTATTGAGCCCATACCACTACCAGATACCGGAAATTAAATCGGTATGGTACGGTATGGGATTATCGTTTGTCAAAATTGGTACAAATCCAACCAATGTACCAAATGAATATTGGGTACAATTTGGTACCATTTTGGTACCAAAAATAAACCAATTCAATATCCAAATCCTAATCAACATATTCAATATCCAAATCCTAATTCAAATATTCAACATATTCAATATCCAAATCCTAATCAACATATTCAATATCCAAATCAACCAAATCAATATTTAATTCATCAACAGATTCATCAAATTCAAATGGTTAAAACTCATGCCTTATGGCTTACAAAATTACAAACACAATCCAAACATAAATTTCAAAAACAGAAAGTTGTGCAATCCAAGCTTCATTTGCAGCCCACGATTTGAATTCAAGTATCCCCATCATTTGCATATTCTGCAAATTACCCAAACAACTATTAGAAAGAATTCAATGCAAACTAATATAAATAACAAACATGATTTAAAATAATTTACCTGATTCAATGGTTTCATAAAATTCAAATTCTTCAATCGAAGGTATATCTTGCAAGCTTGAAATTTCATCTCCTCTCAACCAATTTTGCATGCATATCAAAGCCTCCATCTGATCTAGGAGTTAATGAACTCCTAAATGCATCTATGACTCTCCACCAAGTGCTAAAACAACTTTCAGATGCCACTGTGGAAGTTTGAATTGAAAGGACATCCTTCACAATTCCTGCTAAGACGGGATACTTAGGCCCATTGAGTTTTCACCACATCAATATGTCAAAAAATGCATCTTTGGAAACAAATGCCAAAGGATCTGCCAAGTAAGAATCAATTTCATGTGACACCACAACCTCATCACTCTCTTCCACCTCTGTAATCCAATCATCTAAAAAATCATCACCAACACTTTCACCAACCATATTATTACTACCACTTGCAGATCCTACATTTTCTCCAACCATATTCTGCCTCATGTGAATGGCACCATCTACCTTTGGTACATACTCGTCATAGAGGGCCATTAACGCATTTTTCACTTCTCTTGTCTTTATTTGCACATCATCCTCATCAAATTTTTCCTTTTTAAAGAGATGGGTGATATGCCTCAACTTGAACCTTGGATCCAAAACAAGTGCAATCAACACCAACATGTTCAAATCTTGATATTTGACAAAATACTTATTGTATTTTGTTCTCATAGCTCCAGCCATGTCAGTCAACACTTTCTCTTGCATCTGAACCAGTGGCAAATTCATGGGCCACAAACAACTTATCAATCTCTTTTTCCATGGAAATAACTGCGTGAAATGTTTTATGAACTGTGGGGTGCAAAGATGCACTCACCTTTAAGGTCACCTCATAAAACACCTTCAAAAACCTCACAAACATTGTTGCATTATCCCAATCTAGATCAGTTGGTGGTCCAACCCGACACTGCCTACTATTAGTCTGAACTTCACCATCCTCATCAACTATCTCATCTGGCTCTTTGAAATAAGCCATGAATGGGCTGTTCAAATCTTCTGCCATTCTAGTAAAAGCCTTCTTAAATTTCAAGGCTGCATCCAACATCATGTATGTTGAATTCCATCTTGTGGGGACATCCATGCATACAAGACCTTTGCATGTCAATTTCTCCTTCTCAATAGAGGTTTTAAAATAATCCAATCTCTGTGGAGATGACCTAACATACCTCACAGCATTCCTAATTGCCAAAACAGATTTTTGCAGCTTCCTCAACCCACTAGAGACAATTAAATTAGTGATGTGGGCACAACATCTCATATGTAAGTACTTCCCACCCAAAACAGCTTGTGAATTGTTCCATTTATTCATTTTGTATCTCACCCAATCAATTGCCACTTTATTTGCAGATGCATTGTCCACAGTAATGGTTAAAACCTTCTCTATACCCCACTGTAATAAACAACTCTCAATGAGGTCTCCTATGGTGTTGCCTTGGTGATTAGGAATAACACAAAAGTTTAAAACCCTTTTGTGCATCTTCCAATCACAATCTATAAAGTGTGCAGTGAGCACCATGTAATTGGTGTTTTGGACACTTGTCCAAGTGTAAGTCGTGAGATTGATCCTATGTGCACTTAAATCATTATTCAGCTTCTGTTTTAGTGCATCATACATTTTAAGAAACTGCCTCACAGTTTTTCTCCTACTAGGCACTGCAAACATTGGACAAGCAACACTACAAAACCTCATAAAACCTTTCTTTTCTACAAAAGAAAATGGCAGCTCATCAATCACAATCATTTCAACACATGCATTCATAACATCACTTTGCAAAAAACCCCTAGCAACCATTTTGTTACTTTGACTCTTATCAACAATAATGATCTTTTGTGTTTTATCTTGGTTAGGTGGGTAGTATTTGCAATATTTTCTAATATGGCTAATCATTCCCGAAGTCCCATTTTTTCCACTATCACATGCATAATCTCCAAGACCAAGTTTAGATTTAGGACAATATCTGCATTTAGCTCTTTTATTCACAAATTCTACATCTACCATCTTCCCTGTGGCCTCATCCTTTCTTTTGACAGTTTTTTTTATCATCATAGGGTATAAAATGATCCCAAACCCAACTTCTCTTATTACCTTTACCTTTGCTATCTGAGTTCAGTTCACTAACCATTTCTGTATCTTTACTCTCAAGGGCTTGCATTGGCTCAGGCACATGAGCTTCAGAAGGTTGGGCTTCCGGCTGCATAGCAAACTGGTGGTGCTGCTGGTGATGTTGCTGTTGAAGAAACAGCAAGCCCACTGTGCTCCTGATGCTTACTTGATCGAGACTGCATGAAAAGAATTAACAAAAATCATAATAACACAACATGCACCAATTTATGAAACAACTTTTAATGTAATAAAAACATATCAGTAAAATTCAAATTTCCAAGGTGGTGTGCACGTCATAGCAGCAGAATGTAGATGACTAATAGATGCTTGAATGTAGCCTACCACAAGAAGAACAAAAGAATTATATCTGGAAAATCATAAAGCATGGCAATGGAAATAAAGATAAAACATCTACCAACAGATCAAGGCAAGAAACAGGATAATCATGGGATTAAAATAATATGGGTGTTCAGAAAATGGTGGAAAGTATGACCAAAAAGTAGGTGTTAAAATTATCTACAACTAAAGACACAGCACAAGAAAAGGGGATCAAGGGAAAGACACAGCACAAGAAAGACACAGCACAATAAAAAATAGTTTGTTTATACAAAATGATTGGTGTTAAATAGTTTGTTACATTTTGCGGAGAGGGGAAGGGGGATCAAGGGAAATTCTCTACAACTAAAGACACAGCACAAGAAATCCAGAGACTAACATTAACAAAAATAACAGAAATCAACAACATTTCATTAACACTAAATAAATTAACAAAATCACAACAAAATTACCATTTCTCCCTTCGTCGATTTGGGGCTGCTAGAGAGCTGACAGTGACAAATCTAGTTTGAGAGAGTGAGAGACAGAGAGAGCTTGAATCTAGAGACGACAGTGAGACAGATCGAGTTCAAGAGAGTGAGAGGCAGAGAGAGCTTGAATCGTGTGAGAGATCGAGATGAGATGAGAAGGATTTGGCTTGGAGAGAGCTTGAATCGAGTGAGATTGAGAGAGAGAGACAGAGAGACAGAGAGTTGGGTCTGGTCTGGGTATGGAGTGAGAGCGAGAGCGTTTCTTCTTTTCTGCGAGAGTGAGTGAGTGAGAGGGTTTGGCTTTGGAGTGAGAGACAGCGTGTTTCTGTCAAAATTATATTTCAATATTACTATTCGGTACGGTATGGTTTTAAACCGGTATCAAAACTTGATACCGCTACCGTACCATTCTTTATTGGTACGGGACGGTACGGTACCAAAAATCTCCCCATACCAAATAAAACGGTATGAAATCAGGTACGGTACGGTTCGGTTAGGGTACGATTTCGGTATTTTGGTTTTAGATGCCCACCCCTAAAATCCACCCTTTCCCTCTCTGTCCCTGGACCCCCCCACACACCAGAAACCCATCGCTCCTCCCCACCCGCAATCCACAACCCACCCTTCTCCCTATGCAGAACCCTAAACCCTTGCCACATTACCCACTCAAATTTCTGAATATAAAACTTAGGTGCACAAAATTACTGAAACACTCCTGCCACGTCATCAAACTTAACAGACTTTTGGATGAAATTGACGGTAGAAGGTAAAGTGGAACATCAAACCTTGGTCAAGGGGGCAAAGTGGGTCACTTTAACTTCCAGGGGGTAAAGTGAGAATTGACCAATGTTTCAAGGTGCACTGTAGCAATTAAGCCTTTATTTTATCTTCCCACTTATTATGTAAATTTGAAAAAACACCCACCCACCATACTAGGGCAGGGCGTCCCCTTTGGGGCTTGGAGTACTAAACCCTAATCCTATATTTTCACCTACTATTATTCTTAACATATCCTTTAATTATTAATTCAAGCAAAACTCAAAAATCAAGCGAAAACTTAAAAAAAATTAACCCAAACAAACCCAACAACCACTTCCTATTCTTCTTCTTTAATCACAATTCCAGAAAAAATCCCGAAAAACACCTCTTTAGTCCCATGTCCCTACAGCATGCCCCTTGCTTTCATTCAAAACATGCTCCAAGCCTTCAATCCCATTTGTATGCATTAATTAATGCATTAAGATCTTCTATTGCCTTAACTTGATAGAGTTAACATTTATGGACAGGTAACGATTGAAAAAAAAAGAGTAATATATTTTAACAGTATAACGCGCGGCTATATTTTTAAAATATTCAAATATATTATGCAATTCATTATCACAATTTTACAAACAATCACACTAATTTATAAAAGATTGTAATAGAATTTGAACTTGTCTGAATATAAATCCAATTAAAATAGGCAAGAGAAGTATAAGTTATCTTTCTTTTTTTGGCCAAATATAAGTTATCTTTGTTGACAAGGTTTGAAATGACGTTTAGTTTTATAAATTTCGAGTAAAAATAGGAAGTTAACAATAAAAAATTGTTAATAACTACTTTCATTTTAAATCTAAACGACTCTTAATATTGAATTAAGTCAATCATTACCTTAATATGTTGTTATTATACTGTTTTTTATATACTTAAATAATTATAAATTTTAATGTTGTGCAATTTTTTGTGGGTTCGGATCCTCTATTATGTTAGGATATGCTTGACTTTTATTAATGTATCATTATTTCTTTCATCCATGAATTCCACTTCCATGATAATAAATAGAAATTATCCAATGCAATTTGTTGTACCTTCGTGATAAATATGATGTTCCTTCCCTCCATCACTTTTAGTTTCCAAATGACCACCTGAGGGACATACACCAAAAAGATACCAACCCTAGATTAGAATTTAGAATGACCATCTGTTAAACTTCATTCAATTGGTTAAACTACACATCAATTGTTTCCTCTAAATCTATATCCACTCTCAATCACAAAATTAAGAAAAGAAAAAAGCACCTTGAATATGTTTCTTTTTCTTACCTAACTTTCGAGAAGTAATTAACCACTATGACAATTTGCAACCAAATGAAAACTTCATTCTTCAATCTTCATTCGCGAATGGATGAATCAATATATACTCAACCACCCCCAAAAAAAAAAGAGAATAAAAGAATCAATGTCCAGATGCATACACCATATACTGAAAACCAAAGTTACAGAGAAAAAATAGAGACATTAATGATACTTCAAGAGCTATAATTTATATATGACCCGTTCTCGAGTGGCGCTAGGAATGAAGAAAAGTGAGAGGGAAGAGGTGAGTTTAAGTTCTTAGAAGTCATTTTATAAACGGGTAAATTTATCTTTAAAATTTTAAAAATAAGATAAATAAGAGAATATGATAGATGATGGAAATAAGACTGGGTTTGAAAATAGAACAAGGGGTGTAATAGCAGCAGCATTCTCTTTTTTATTTTACCTCTGCTCTGCTCTTCCCTTTTATCTTTCACCGTCCACGAAATATCGAATAGGCCAAATAAATTAAATTTAAATTAAATACCCAACACCCACCCAGAGCCAGACCCAGGCAGGAGTCAGCCATGGGAAAAGTAAAGTAAATTAAAAAGGCTACAAATCCTTACGGGCTCTGGCGCTGGCGCTGGCGCTGTGTGGAGATTGGGATTTGACCATTGCACAGAGAGAGAGAGAGAGAGAGAGAGAGAGAGAGAGAGGAAGATGTTTCCGAGACTGATGCAGGCTCCCCACGAAGGAATTGCTGGTCAGGAAGATATGCAAGGTCACAGAGGAGACCCTTGCCTCGTTTTAACTTCCGATCCCAAACCCCGTCTTCGCTGGACTGCTGACCTTCATGAACGATTTGTCGATGCCGTCACTCAGCTCGGCGGTTCATCTAGTCTGTTGCTTTTTCCCTCATTCTCCTTTTTCAATATCCCCTTTGCCTAAATCTATTTGTTTTGTATTTGATAGGTAGGGTTTCTTGTTTGGGAACTTAGCTTCAACTTGACCTTAGCATATTGTTTATGAGTCAGATAGATGGAGCTCATTACATGAACCAACTTGGACATTCACTACACTACTTACTAGTTGCTTCCACTTGTTTGTCTGCCTACCATCATATCAATGCTGCTTTCTAAGTTTTTGCGTATATCTCGTGTCCTTGAATCTTCAAGCTGTTTTGGATTCTCATGAGAGCTTGAATTTTATTTGCAGAAGCTACGCCAAAGGCTATTATGCGGACAATGAATGTGAAGGGGCTGACCCTTTTTCATTTGAAGAGTCATCTGCAGGTTTCTTTTTTTTAT
The DNA here is from genome assembly GCA_018703695.1 of Prunus fruticosa. Classification (NCBI taxonomy): domain Eukaryota; kingdom Viridiplantae; phylum Streptophyta; class Magnoliopsida; order Rosales; family Rosaceae; genus Prunus; species Prunus fruticosa. The sequence continues at coordinate 202,250 of CM031920.1, read as the reverse complement.
CATTGAATTATATCATGGTGTTTGTTACCAAAGTTTAAACACTTATTGTTTCTTACTTCATTACAGAAATACAGACTAGGTAAGCAATCAGGGAAGGAAATGGGCGATGTATCCAAGGATGGTAGGTTTTGTCATAAGTCTCTCTTTGTGCCCTTTCATATTAGGTGGTTTTGTTCGGAATGGAATACGTTTTAGAGTGTAGAATAATTGATTGTTATACAACCATTGGATCCTAAAAATTAATGAATGAGCCAACAATGTATATCAAGCTAACACACTCCCTCATGTGGAGTTCCATCTTGCTTTTGAAGAAGTGGGCAGATGTCGACAAAGAGCAGAGACTGATTTCGAATGTAGGTTCTTTAGGAACCAAAGTTTGAATGTCATGTTAGACAGTCATTGGACTCCAAAAACTAAAAGCTGTTGAGGAATAATAAGTGAACAATGTATGTCAAGCTAGCATTGTTGTCCACATCTTAAGATGTGTTCTTTTATGCCCTGACACTCCCCTTATGCGTGAGCCTCGTTCTAGTACAACACATAGAATTCAATAAAATTTGGGAGGTTACAGTAGCAATGTTCAAACTCACGAGACCCTTCTAAATTTGTTGGTTTACTTGCGTTTCCAAAACTTTATATTTGAAAGGATGCAGGACAACACTTTCTTTGTACTTTTAACAATAAGTGCTCACTCTCTCTTCCCCTCCCTTGATACCTCTCCAAAAACAAAGGGATTTCCTTCTCAAATAAATTTGCCTGCTTGTATATTATCATATATCTATTTTGAAGCCATCTAAAAGGCATATTATGTGAGTGCAATCTTTAATTTTGTGTCTGACTTCTTTTGCCAATCACTGTGAGGAATGTCAGCTTCATACCTTCTAGAAAGCCCTGGTACTGGCAATTCTTCGCCAAATTTGCCAACTTCTGATTTAAATGAGTAAGATTTTTTATCCCTTTTCTTTTTTGAAACCTTTTGATGCTTAATAGGTCATTTTACATTAAATGTTTGGTTAAAATGGCATCTTTAGGGGTTATGAAGTCAAAGAGGCATTAAGAGCACAGATGGAAGTGCAAAGTAAATTACATGTGCAAGTTGAGGTAAATTTCCCTACTCTGTAGGTGGGATGTGTGTGTGTGTGTGTGTGTGCGTGTGTGCGTCTTGCCCCTTTTCTGGAGTATCTTTGTGAACAGTGAAGTTACTGGTACGTGTCTGGAATGCAATTTTGAGCCCTTTCTTACCTTTTATTTGCCTAGCTTGTGACTTTGCGCTCAGAATATAATTGATGATAGTTCAAAATGCTAAAATTATCATCTACTAGGAAGTAAAGAACTTCTGGACTCAGTGTCTGGATCCACACACAAGATACTTAATCTTCTTACCATTATTATGTAGGCCGAGAAGCACTTGCAGATTCGCCAGGATGCAGAGCGAAGATATATGGCAATGCTTGAGAGAGCTTGTAAGATGCTTGCTGATCAATTTATTGGAGGTTCAGTTACTGATACAGACAGCCATAATAAGTGTCATGGATTGGGGAATAAGAGCACAAAAGGTTCCTCCCTTGACCCACTTGGCTTCTTCTCATTACAATCAACAGATGTGGCTGGAGTTCATGGTCCAGAAGAAGAAGTGCCGACTAGTATCCATACCCAAAGGGCTGATTGCTCCACTGAAAGCTGCCTCACATCACATGAGAGTCCTGGAGGACTGACCTTGGAAGGATCTCCTGGTGGCGGGAAAAAAAGAATGTTGAGCTTGGACTCCGCCGCTGCATCTTTAATTTGGGGTGAAGCCAAGGTGAGAACCCAAGAGATTAATGTAGCCGCAGTCAATCCTCATGGGATTGCTAGGTATGGTATGTAGGGCTGAAATTGAACATGACCAGAGTGAGATACTGTTGTTCACTCAGTGCATACGATATTTAAATGTAGAGTTTCAATCTTGTGCATTTAGTTGGCAGGAATTGAAAGTGGAAACTAGTCGTCTCAACTCCCAAACTGTAAATTCAATATACTAGTGGCTTAAATATCAGAACGAATCGTGTGTCCAAAGCTGCTTGGGTTAAATTTTTGACTTAATGTAGACTCTTAAATTGTAGACTTGTCATGCAGTGTTGAGATGAGAGTGCTTCTAGTAAACTTTTCAATGCATGAGATCTTTACCACTGGACCAAGAGCGTCGGTTTCTATATGCCTCTCAGCCTGGCTTTGTTTTGTTTTTTGTTTTTGGTAATGCAGTACAAGTAATAGTCTAAACTACAAGAAGAGGGGTTTGTCACATACACACTTTAGTTACAAATCCCTTACTAGAAGAGCATATATTTTTTATTTATTGAATGCTAGAACATATTTGAAAGGGTGATTCGTTTACATCCCATCACTATTCACAATTCATTTTGGGTTCATTCGTTTACAAAATATTCTTTTTGGTTGCAATGCAAGATGCTAAACGATGATTACAATATAATGTTCATAATTTTTTTACCCGCTGTGAATTGATTTGGTGTTGAATGTCAATGTTGTTTGCTCCTTTGGATGATCCAAATAGTATTTGTATAAGCCGAATGGAATCGTCGTCTCATCTATGGTAGTAATCGACCCTGAACTGGAGGACTTAGTGGAGTCCTTAGCTTTTTTGGCACCTCGTAACGTGTACTATGATAGAAAAAAAAAATGATATTAAAATGATGAGTACAAGTTAGAACACCCAAACTGAATAGGTGGGCAAATGCCAAGGGTATCATTTGATTTTTGTAATAACAACAACATAGGAAGAGAATACTCCAAATACACGCGTAGCTCTCAAAATGAGGCAAACAAATATGACAAAATTGCCGGAATAATTGCTGTTTGGACAAGGGGCGGAATATTATCAAGCAGATTCCGTCAAGGCCGGTTTTTATTTTATTTTTTGGTCGATAAAATAATAAAATGAACTACTCGAGGCCGGTTATGTATCACTAATGTTATTTATTTTGTGATCGCAATATTTTGATACAATATCATTTTACTATTTTGCACTAAAAAAAACATAAGAAAGGAGAAAAAGGAAAACTAGGCAGGCTGCATGCCTGCATTGAATGAGGTAGATCACGAATTACCATAATTTAGTCGTGCAAATAAATGAGGTTCACTATTGAAAAATATAATCTACGAATGTGATACATAACATGACATGATACTTTATTGCTTGTAACTAAATAAAGTTAGCATGTTTGAGAGTTAAAAAATTGAGACTTTGTAAATGCGGGGTTACTACGGTGGTTGTGACTCTTTTTTCCACTTGCTTGACACCCAGGATTGAAACCTCCGGATTTCTATCTTCCAATGTAACCAAAATTTTTTTTGGGACTTTAGTTAGCCTTTAGGATTATTATAAAATTAAGGATCATTAGTCCATAAAATCAGCCAAATGAAAACTAATATTAAATAAATAGATAAACATTATGTTTCTAATTGAGATGAAATAATCCCCATTTGATCAAATAGTTTAGTAGTTACTGAATTAGCTGATTTTTTTGAGGATGATTCTAGACTTGAAAAATAAATCTCGAAATAAATTATGAAAGTAGACCTTACAATGAGTCGGCAGTATTTTCATAATTCAATTTCAAATGTCTATTTTGCAGCTAACCATTTTCCTCCAATTTATCTTCTTAACAAATAGAAAGGGTTGATTTTCTTACTTTGTTTCGTTCTTCGGTTCTTCCCCCGAGGGTGGGTGGTGGTCTCAAGTCCCCCCCCCCTCCTTTTTAATACTCGGTGCTTCCACTTGTACGTCGGGAATCTCTTTCTCTCTCTTAAGACTATCTATCTAGAGAAACAGAGAGAGCCATTTTCTCCTAAATTCAGACCTCCTCTCTGAATTCTTATTGTTATTACTATTAATTAACAAACACGGAGATCAGAGTTTCGAAATTGGAGGGCGGGTGGGATATGAGGGGGAGTAGATCTGTCATCTGAGTAGGGTATGTCTCTTCCCCATTTTTCTTTGCTTATCTAAACTCTGTTATTCTTCTTTGTCCTTGGCAAATAGCATACTATTTGACATACTTCTTCTTTCTAAATTCATAGTAATATGATCTTGCGCTAAGATAGCTCACTTATTTATGAAACCCTAATTTACTGCCCACTGTCTTGAAATGGGATTGAGGCAGAGCCTTTGCCAATTATTGCTTCATCAATTGAAAAAGAAAAACGATAACCATTTTTTTCGGGGATCGTAGATTCATGAAAACATTTATCTTCATGCTTGTAAATCGCTAACTGCCTTAGCTTCAACCTGTTCCCGGCATATCTATTAAGGGGTTAATCAGTTCATCAGCACATTAGCAGCTCTCCTGCTTTGGATAAGCACATCCATGCCTTTTTCATTTTTCAACTCTTTAACTTGCGCTCTTTCAAAAGATAATACTTGTGATGAAGTGTTTTAGTCATCAGAGATGGATAGCTCTACCACAATCTGATTGGTAATTTTACCGGCCGATATTCAAGTTTAACTGTATATTTCTTATTTATCTTTTGACCCAAAGGAAGAAAGAATTCACGTTGAATGTCTACCTTACTTAGGTAAATAGTGATTCCTTTATTAGGCATGTGTTAGATAAGGTTGTAGTTGGTATGAGTCATGAGGTTATGTTTCCTTTATGCTATAGTGCATTATGCATTACGGCTTTCTGGTTCTTCTGTTTATAGATAAATGAAAAGTGTATCAACCAAAGGATGTTACTAGTTCACGCTTAGTCCGCAACAACTCACTAGTTCATGGTCAGCATTTAGACAGTGGCATCAACACAATGGACCCTATCAACGGAGGAAACAGTCTCAATAATCCTAACCTTGCCTCAAAACAGCGACTGCGTTGGACACACGAGCTTCATGAACGCTTTGTCGATGCTGTGGCACAACTTGGCGGGCCAGATCGTGAGTGACCTTAACTTCTTTCTAATTTGTTCTGTTGTTGGTTGTGGCATATATCTGCTAATGTGCAGCAATTATCTAGTAAATCAGTGGAAGGTGATATTTGTAAATGAAATCTTGACACTTATTTTTGTACTCAAGTGGATGAAATCTTGACTTGACTATACATGTGTGTTTCCGTATCTTCATCAGCTTGGATGGAATTCACTAATTTTGATACAACACACTTGTATATATTATAGAATTCTTTGTCCTGTTCGAGTGAGCAATCTCCTATTGTGTTTTGCTTAGAAAACCTCCAGTTGCTTGTCCATTTAATTTAAGTGAGGGAAGCGTAGGTGAAGAAAAGCAGTTTCTGGTCTGTTAATAATGCTTTACAGCTCGCAAGTCTTCAGTGTATTTCAACACGTGAATCCATAATGAGCTTCTAGATATATCATATTTTATGTATGATTCTTTGCATAAAAAATGGTCTCAGGTTTAATTCATAAAAAATGGTCTCAAGTTTAATTCATACTTGATCTTATATGTGGTGTATGTGATATGTTTGAGAACTTGATTGAGATCAGAAAATGATATATTGCGTGACAGAAGATATATTTTAGATGCATCATGTCTTCATGCGAGGGAATGATTTTCAGTGGAAATATCTGTCAACTTCTACGTATAATATTGTGTATTTACCATGTAATGTTTTAAATAATTTATTCTTAATTTTTTCTAGGTGCGACACCAAAAGGTGTTTTGAGAGTGATGGGTGTACAAGGTTTAACCATATACCATGTAAAAAGCCATTTACAGGTATGGAAAAAACCATTCTGTCCAATGCTTAACTTTTGCAGTTTTCTGTATTGTTTTTTTTCCTTTTACTTCAGTCAGTTGTGAGAATGGGTGAGGATATATGGCTATCTCACTGGTGTTTCCACTAATGCCACTTGTGTGATGCACTCAGAAATATCGACTTGCAAAATACCTACCTGACTCCTCGTCTGATGGTAGGTGAACCTGATTTCTTTTATGTTAATTATTCATGTATTTGTAATTCTGCATTAGGCAGGTTCCCTATAGTGATAAAGGAATATCAAAGATGAATTATTGTTTGACCCTTCCCTATTGTGTCTTGATTCTCTTCAAATGTTAATGCAAGGAAAAAAAGCTGACAAGAAAGAACCTGGGGATGTGCTTTCCAATTTGGATGGTTCATCGTAAGTAGAGCTACTTACTATACTCAGTATTTCTTTGTGTTATATGGGCCATGTCAATTGGAACCCTGTAGTCAAAGTTTAAAGTTGAATAATTCATATTCAGTTCACAACTTATAAGAGTACATACAGCATGTGGCTAACAATTCAAAGGCTTTTTTGTTTCTTGGATTAATTTATTTCCATTTGCTTCCCTTTGTCTGATAATCTCAAAATGCTGATTATGTTTGCAGTGGAATGCAAATTACAGAAGCACTCAAGCTGCAGATGGAGGTGCAGAAGCGACTGCACGAGCAATTAGAGGTGTGTTTTCTTCACAGAATTTAATATATTGTCTCTAGGTTTTACGTTTTTCAACTTAATATTTGTTATCCACCTGAGATAATATAAATATCCATAAAATGAAGAATTTGAAGGGAGACAAAAAAAAAGAAAAAAAGAAGAGATTTTGCAAGTCGTTAATCTTTCCCTTTCTACAAAGGTTCATGTCCCTTCAAGTATCTTCAGGAGTCATGGTTACAACTCATATAGTTCAAGTTAGCTTTTACTGGTTATGCATGGTTCACCTATCTTAAAGCAATGTAGACCCTAAAAAATGATGTTGATAGTGTCAGAAACCCTTAGCAAGATGTCCTCTGAAAATGACCAAGCAACTGGATAGGAAAATAATGAGAGAACAGTTACAACCATTTCCCACCCAGTGCCGTACTACAAGAAATTTTGCTGCATATAGAGGGGGAAGGGGAAGGGGAAGGGGAAGGGGGGAAGACTTGTTTGTTGGAGGTCTGCATGACTTTTGATAAGCTGAACTCGTGAATGCACGGCAGGTACAGAGACAGCTGCAGTTACGGATTGAAGCACAAGGTAAATACTTGAAGAAAATTATAGAAGAGCAACAACGACTTAGTGGAGTTTGTTCAGAAGCACCTGGCTCTGGGCACTTAGCTCATTTGTCAGATGACAATTGCCCAGAATCTGATAACAAGACTGACCCGGCAACCCCTGCCCCGACCTCTGAGTGCCCCCTCCAAGACAAGGCTGCCAAGGAATGTACACCAGCCAAGAGCCTTTCCATTGATGAATCTTTCTCATCTCGTCATGAACCCTTGACTCCAGATTCTGCTTGTCATGTTGATTCTCCAGCTGAGAGTCCAAAAGCAGAGAGGTCGATGAAGAAACGGCGGGTTATCATGGGCGAAGCATTCGCTGATCCAGAAGTGGTGCTTACACACCAGATACTAGAGTCGAGCTTAAACTCTTCTTATCAGCAAGCGCACACAACTTTCCTGCCTAGGGAGCAGTTTGATCCCTCATCCGGGATTTCATTCAGGAATGAAAATATATTGGAAAAAGTTGCGGGCAGTGACATGTAGTTTAGTGTTCTGAGCAGCATGCCCTGAAGGGGTTTCATTTTGCCTTAATGAGTTTTATGGGAGGTACGTCTGTAACCAGGTGAAAGAATGTTGCAAATTAAAGGTGTGCTGCATTAGTTAGGTTCCAGCTTCAAACACGTCTATGAACTGTGCCTTATTTAAATTGAGAGAATTGTTGTGAACAATGGTTGGAATTAGTACTCTGCAATATAATTACCGTAGAGCTTGTTTGTGGCCAGATATTCTTTAAACTTTTTATAATTCCCTGTTTTAGTTAGCATCGTCAGTCCATTTGGCTCAAGTCAGATACCTTCAAATATGGCAACCAGATTGTAACCCAAAAATAAAATAAAATTATGGCAACCAGATCTAAATGTATAAACTTACAATCCAAGAGTGGCCTCAATCTAATGTACTGAGTGCACGGGTTGGGTCCGCCACACTGTTTTGCCAAGATATTGGTATTCGCCAAGTAAATTTGGTTGGGGGTGGGAGCAGAGCTGGATGGGTCATGGCTCCCAGAGTACAGAAAAAGGAAACCATGCAGAGAAATATGGAACCTACCCGAACTAATAATCTTACATTAACCCTATTTAACTTTACAGAACGGATTATAAGATGTCAAGTTCCTATGTGAGTGATTTCTATGTCAGATTTACCAAATAACTAAGAATTTTATCAACCCCTATCTTCTATAAAGAAATAAAGCCAATCTTTTGAAATTCATGTCGGTTGACCCACAAATTTACCAAGCTGTCTGCAATTTTTACTTATCATTCATTGTATCACAAATGAGTGGGAAGACAGAGGACATCATCGACCAGTTAGATCTTCATGAAACCTCATGCGACACAGAAAATAGAACAGGGCTAATGATTTAAAACAAGAAAAAGAAAAAATGACGACAAGGTTGGGGTATACGTCAACAAAAACTAAAACTTGAAGATGGAAACAACTACAACTACGACACTTTTATACAGTACAGCAGTCACGAAGTGGGATGTCTACAATGGTTTACTCGCTTAAGGATGCAAAGACGCAGCCGTTTGCTAAGGGCCTCTAACTTTTCAAATTTCTCACTTTTGGGCTTCTTTGGAACAATGGGAACCTTCTTCTTTTTCTTTTCCTCCTTTTTTAGCTCTGATGATTTTTGTTGCATGCATCGAAGAGGCATCGTGAGCACCTTAAGAGTCTTCTACAATCAAAAGAGACAACTTAAATCAAGAAATGCAAACTTGGAAATATGTTTTTAAATCCATCTATGCAGTATGAATCTATCTTCCTTTGATGATTCCCATAAACAGCATGTGCAATGTTCTGTTTATGTGTCATTAGATTTCCAACCGTTAAATGAAATAACAAAACAAAAAAGTTTGTTAAGAACACATTCTTAGCAGTAGATGTACAGCAAGGCCTTGCACCTTGAGTATGCCCAAGATTTATATGAAAGGCAGCTTTTGAAGATCTAGACGAGCATGATCTCATATGACTGCCCCACTACCCACTTTCTTTTTTCTTTATTCACATAATATGTCACCAAATGATTGTTGTGTACTTGGATCAATGTACAAGCATGCACCTATGCACCCAAAACATTCTGATAGATTATTTCTCATTCTTGGTAAACTAAACCCATAGGAGCCAACATCCAGGACTAGATGAGTCAATAACATGATATATTTGAATACTTCCAACAATTATTCAACAATCCAAATAAAAACCAAAAAGATTAAGCTGATAAGTCCTATGAAAGCATAACATTTAAACAGAACTTTAAGTGGTGTCAGAAGAAAATAAGTCTCTACAGGAATATGCAATGTGGAGGAGAGAGAGAGAGAGAGAGAGAGAGAGAGAGAGAGAGACCTGATGCCTGTTGTCAGCAGCTGTGCAATCAGCAGAAGATTCTTCATCACTGCCTCCTAATGAAGAGCATCTGCCCCAACTCTCTCTGTTTGAGCTTGTATATGAACAACATTCTTCATTCTGATCATTAGGCTGGTCCTGTAAAACCATAACTGCAATATTTCAGAATACAAATCTGTCCAACAGAAAAGTCTCATTGCCTTCTCACAGGGGTCATATGTCCATTGCATGATCAATCCCTACGGCAACTTGTCAAATAGGCGGAGTATGATTTCTCAGTAAATAATACAGAGTAGATTAGAGGGGGAAAAGTAAAAGCTCAAATCAACTTAAAAAAAACACTGCAACAATACAATATCCCACTATTTACATCACTTTGTGATAAACAAACAGTCTTTCTAAGGGCTGGGCATGGTTTGGGTTGGGTTGGTACGGTTTTTGCACCCACACCGCCCACTGAACCGACCAAGTCAGTAAACAAAATTCCTGAACCAAGATCGAACCGTCGTAAGCATCCACCATCCAGTTTTGGTCTACCGAAAAACGGTTTGGCATCATCAGTCAATTTTGGTCCATCTGCTGCTGGCTATGGGGAAGATGAGATCATGCACTGATCGAGCAAGAGATCCTTAGATTGTAGTAGATACGATGACGACGGAGCACATTTGAGTCAAGATCAAGATTTGAGAGTGGAGGCACATGCCTAAGTCAGGATCAAGGTTTGAGAGAGAGAGAGAGAGATGAGGAGGGGGAAGATGAGAGAGGAAGAGAGATAGATGTAGAAAGGATACACAGTTCAGTTAAGGTTTTGGAGGAAAAAAAATCGATGATTTTATAAGATGGAGGCCGATTCGATTATAACAGAACATTAAAATGCAAAAACTAAAGCCAAACCTTTCCTGACCGGTTCGGTTTTGCCACCAAATTAAAAAATTAAACCAGACTGGTCGGTTTGGTTCAAGTCGGTTTTTTGGGTCTAGAATGCCCAGCCCCTTCAGAACAAATTAAACCAGCACACAGTACTACCTTTTCTGCCTTATCAAGCTAACTAATAACCATTGCTAATCCATGGTTTTCTACAGCGAAGCCTGACCTTAATTGAAAAGAGAAAGAAAAAACCTAATTGAAAAATTTTAAGGGTACTACAAGTGTAGATCACCTCTAGATGTGATGGTTCATGACTACTAAGTATGTCAGCTTCCTCATGCACAGAATCCTGCATTATCAATAACATGTACGTTGCACAATGATTCAACATAATGGATAATATGGAGACAAAAGGTAACAAAACCTAGAAAAAAGATACATACAACTACAGTAGTCACTGGTGCAATTTCAGAAAGAAGTTCACCCACACATTTTGTAGTTGAAATGGCAGGAGGAGCAGAAGATGAACTTGCAACATCAGTACCCGCAGAATGAACGCCAGTGATTATCTCATATAACAAGCCCTAAAAATCAAGGGGTGGGGGCACATATTCATTTTAGTGCAGGAAATTATGCACCATTCTTATGGCAGTGGAGCACAAAGGTGGACAACATCTATTGCCCAAGCCCATATAGTGGTTATGAGGCATAGCCAATGAAAATGGCTTAATGGCATGTGCTGTAACAAAATGCTGATAACCAATCATTGTGAAACATTATTGTGCAGCACCTGACTTAAACACAGGATGCGACCGAATTATAATCGTGAAACCAGCCACTGAGTGGATATTAAAATTTTCAGTACATCTCAGCACTGATGACCAAATGATGATGAGGATGGTGATTGTGCATGTGTCTTTTTGCTTCTTGACATTGAAACATCAGAACATCTTGAACTATAATGCTTGAATTTTAGTTGTGATCATGATGATGATGGTGGTGGTGACTGATATAAAAATGATGCATGAATGCCAGAAGCTCTAACTTCCCAACTCTCACTTTGATTTTGGTAGAATGCCCTTTGGCTACAAAGTATCAACTGAGCTACAGTTCATTGACAGGGATTCCTAAAAGCATATGTGCACTGATTGGGGAGTCAGCTAATACAATACTAGCAGTAATGATCCCAAAATTAATGACCAATGGTAACACTACAAGGTTTTTCACAATATCTTATATGAGACAGAAATCACCTCATCCAAACCAACACCAATCTTCAAATCCCCTAAATCATAATATTTCTCAAGCTTACATGAATGAGAAGAAATTTGCGGGGGATGAAGAACATTGTAGAAGAAAATGGAAACTGAATCATAATAAAATTGGGGCCGAGAAGAGTTGTGATCACCATCAAAATATATAATATTTTTGTCCCCCTGCAAAGAATTAAAGATGTAGTTATTTGTTACTGTGCCAACTCAACCATATTAATTTATAAGAACCTTAAATGAGACAATACCGCATAAGACTTGTAGATAAGGTTAGAATGATGGTTTGGGATAAATTTGTCATCCTTAGCATGTCCAAATAAAGCAGGAATGAATGTTTTGGATGAAACCTGCCAGCGTTATACAAATGACCATATTCAATATATTTTTTTAAAAAAAATTTGTGGATGTATACACACACACACACACACACACATATATATAACCATTGAAATGATCTTATGGCTACAACAATAAAAGAAATATACTAAGTATTGGGCCAGCATGAGTCTAATCCACCCCTAAGCACAAAATGTTTTTTTTAATCCTTTAGCTAAAATAAGGGACACACTACTAGGGCACTCCTGTAACGTGGTCCAATGATCCATCCCATCCATTTCTTAGGTCCCCCTTTAAGAAAAAATCAGCCAAATTGAGAACTATTTAACCAGTTGACTACAATCATGATGATTTTACTGTTTATTGGAAACACGGTGTTCGTCTACTTATTTAATCATAATTAGATGTCTAGAAGTTGTCTAATTTGACTTTTTTTTTTGCAAGGACAATCTTTAAATGGGGGCATAAACATAGACGGTCGGTATTTATTGGACTGGACGATGGAGGTGGAACCCACAATATATCTCTTTAACTGAAGTACATGATCCCTTACTTGAAAAGCCCTATATATGTACGGGATATATGTGAATTGAAAAAAGAGAGTAGAGAAAGGAGCTAGGGTTAACTCATCCATGTCAACGGAATGATTAACATAGAAAGACCTGCAAGCAATTAAGATCCATGATATCGAACTTTGCCTTCTTCTCAATTATCCGACGCATGTATTGTACTGCCATCTTAACCTGGTTAAAGGAGGAGGGGTAAAGAAACCAGGGTTAAAGAAGAATGAGGGGTTAAGAAGCCGTGATTAAATAGATAACATAGAAAACGAACTGGATAAATTTAATGCTTTATCATCCATGCAAATGCTAATAATTTCCTTAAAAGGAAAATTATCCTGGCTTGGATATTATAGGCACACATACACACGTCTTATTCTAGTAAGGAGCCAAAATAAGAAGGCAACTCAAGGAGATAATCATAGACCTTTAAATCGGTGATTAAAATACTCACACTTTTGAGTGTTTTAATCGTTCTTATAGAAAAAATATTTTTTCGATAAGAAAAAAAATTATTCTAATACCTCAGAAAATACAATACTTGTGGACAAGTTATCCACGACATACAAATTACTATAACAAAAAAATAGAAAATTTCAATCAATCGAACAGGAAATATACACGTGCACAAAAAATAAATCATTGCTAAAATAACAAAAACAGTAATTCCTGAGATTCAGAAGAAGCCTGAACCCCAAAACCTTACTTCATCAGCCTCCACCTCTCCTTTCAAAAATCTTCTTGTTTCTCTCCCAACCATTCCACCCAAAATACAGCTATCCAAATTTCCATAAAACCATTGCCCTCTTGCTTCCCCCGGAATCCATTTAATGTTCTCCAATCCCTTTTCCGCTCTCTCCACCACCAGGTCTTACAACTTCTCAATCATGGATTACCCCTTATTGTAGAAAGAGATCTAATAGCCTATTGCATCTTTAAGTTCCCTCTTTATTTTAGCTCCTTACTAGAACAAAACCATAAACAAAGAGAGTAATTTTCACTCATTGGAAGGTTCGTCATGTTATGTTGTAAACTCTAGATCGGGATTGTTGATTCGGTGAAATCATGTTAGAATGTGCAGATAACATAATATGCTACATGTCAGGAAAGCAACCATTCCTCCATCCATGTGAGTGTGTGTGCACGTGCGCACATGTCTCTTGTGTTTGAGGCTCTATATAGGTAGGCACGCAGGTATGTTTGAATAAATCATAACCATTCACGGATTTGGGTTGGAAAATTTCACCTTTTTGGGTTATTTAATGCTATCAAGGGTCAAAATTATATTTCTATTTTACCAATTATGTCACTGACCAGTCCCAGCCATGTCATTTTCAGCCCAACTTCAAGCTTTTATGCTCTAATGCAAAACAATATATATATATTTCAATCTGGAACATTTTTCTATATTTTTTGCACATGACCAATTTATCTACCTACTCTTGTGTGCCCCACAGAACGTGGGCACTAAGAGATGCGAAAAACCCATAAGACTATGATGTTTGTTAACATCTGTGTGTGTGTGTGTGTGGGGAGGGGGAAGAGAGAGAGAGAGATTGTACTGTAAATTTAGGAAGACGGATCTTGTACACATCAACTAGCTCCATCATTAGAACATACAAGTTTGAAAAGGCACTATCCAACACCATTCCAGCTATGGATGGGTCTTCTGCTCCATAAAGAAGGCTGCATAACACATATGAAGTTAGTTACCTCAGGAGTTTAAAAAATATTCTTACGCACATCAAAATGTAGACGTCTATATTCTTTATGTGAAAAGAAGAATATCACCATCTTTGACCACCAAGTCAATGTGAATTTTTTGCGCAATAACAAGTCAAAAACAAAAGCATTTTGAACACCTAAAGTTATACAAGATGAAGAAATCCTCGAAAAAAATCTGGGAAGACCCTTCCATAGCCAAGCCAATAATACAAGTTAACCTAAATAATGAGTCAATGAATCAACATAAAGTACCATGTAACTGCACCCATAGATCGCCCCCAAAGACCTATACGCGAGATTTGTTTGTTGCTTCTTAAATATGAAATCACAACCTTGAGGTCATCTCTCTGACACAGTAAAGAACAATTAACAAACTGCACAAAGCAAGAAAAGTAAGTAGAAAATAAAATTGAAAGAGGCAACATACCTCATGCCAACCAAGGCTGACAAAGTCACCATCAGATAAGCCTGAACCCGAAAAATCAAGAGTAAAAACGGTGATATTTGATGGAAGAAGCATTACAGCAGCTTCATTTGCATCTGCCCTACACCCACTGCATCATTGCCCGTTACTGCAGAGTAAGTTCTAACATCTTTGTCTACAAAGCACCTTTAACACTTAATTAAATTTCTTTAAAACAAAAATAGAAATCAGTGCTGGAAAAGTGAAAATAGCGCATGATATTAAAGAATCAAGATTCATAACCACAAGTACAGGTGGACCAAAAAAGGACCAAAAAAGTACGGAATCACAGAGAAATTTATAATTTAAAAAAAAAAAAAAAACTCTCCAATAGTAGTTACATACCTGTTTCCATGACAGTATATAACACAAGGAAGAGAACCATCTTCAGGGAAAGGTGAAGGCAGATAATGACTGCAACGCAACGTATGTCCCCTAGCATTTGTGAGCTGCAAGTATTTTCAAAATATAATATAGCAGGCTCGGGAACCATAATGTAGTTAAACATTTCCGCGAAGTAAAAACGACAATGTCCTGGTAAGTGGTAACTCAAGTCCATACTTGCCTCCAAGTCTTGTCGTATGTATGTTCTGCCTGCAAGAGTGAAATCCCTCTCCCAAAGATATTGATCCGGGTTATACTCTGCCCTGTATACCAACATTGCAGATGCGTACAAAATGTACATCAGATGTTGCTCTAAGGGGCTAGGGCGAGAGTTGTCTAACATGATTTATTTATAAGACACATTAATCTCATTAAAAAGGAACAAAACAATACAGGGAACAAGTTATCCAATGGTCTAGCTAGAAGATGCTAGCCAAACAATTCAACAAAGACTACAAAACATAGCTAAGCAACCAAGATACGTGGAAGAAGACCAACAAAAACTAGTGTACGGAATTCCAATCAGTCAATCACCATTATCTATGCCTCAACCTGAAATATTTGGCATGACTAACCTATTCCAAACCATATTCCACATGATACCACTGATATCTGGCCACAATCTCAAGCATAAGAACAATTCTGGGCACCCTCTCAAGAATGCGAATAAATATTACAACAGGGTAAACCACAGAACGATGTGTTATCAAGTAAGTTTACGATATGTGAGCCATACCTACAAGTGGAACATTTATGAGCCCATTTGATACATTTTGTTTTGTTTTGTTTCATGTTTTTTGTTTTTTGTTTTTAAGTTAAAGAGATAAAGTGGTGAGTGGAAATTAAATTTAAAGAGAGCAAGGTGAGGAAGAGAGGAGAGAATAGATAAATTAAAGCAATTTTCTTTCATTTTAGTTTTTATTTGGAAAATATTATTTAACTTCTTCTCTCTCTCTCTCTCTCTCTCTCTCTCTCTCTCATTAAAAACAAAATAAAAACATAAATGTTAACAAATGGTTTTTGTGTTGTTTCTCATTCCACTCCACCGCATGAAAGGAGAAAAATGTCCATACAAACCACATCCCATAATAGTAGCTGGGCTTAGATACTAGGCAGATACTGAGTCCTATCTTTATGACCAACTAGCTATTGGTCTAGTGCTACTTCTCTTCCCAATGTTGGAAAAGGTCCCAAGCTCGGTTCCCCTTTCCCATTGATTAAAAAACAAAAGAGAGATCTATCTTTCTGCAGAAGATCTGTTGCACTACGTTATTTCCAGCAGAAGATACCAATTTGGCCAATGAAACTCTGAACAGGAAGCATGAGATGCATACCTGGGAGGGCGAATGACAAAATTAATGAACTGATCGATCATCTTGCTTTCAAGCGTCCCTCAAAGCTGCTCCGACCCATAAGATGAGGAAAAAGCAAAACGATAGCAGAATCCTGAGAAGTGAGAATCCTCACTTCAAAGTTAGATATGAAGCCTTTCTCCTCCTTTTCCCTCAAATTCCACAAAAGCCATATGAATCAAACGAAAAAGACAGAAGGAATTTCATGGTATCATAAACTTAACATAACCTTAAAATTCACTTCGCCCAATCTGAGAAAAACTTTGAGCTATCATCATTACGAAAAGGTAAAAAAGCTTAACACAAACTTATTTTTTCGAATGTGAATCGGGCGGTGGCCCCGATGGAGGTAATGACAATGACAATAAATTAAGAATAGAATTAGCATTCCAATTCCAGATCTCCAGCCCCCCAACTGTTATGAATGCTATTCTCATTTTCTAAGTTGTAAACGCATAAAAGAGCAAAGCTTTTTACCTAGGGTTGTAGCATTCCCCCCATGGGCAACCGGACAAACCGTGAGCTCCAGAAACTAACCGCTGTTTCCCACTTTGCAGTTGAATAGAGAGAGTCCACCAACGAGAACAAATCAGAAAATCAAAACTTAAAAGTGTACAGTGGTAGAAAACACAACCCCCTCGCAGTCATGTGTGTGTGCCTATGAAAGTTAAAAGGGAATTTTAAAAAAGTGGAAATAAAAGTGATCCTATAGTTCTTCAGTTTTTAAAATTTTCAGTCCTTGAACTTCTAATATTGTGTCACTTTGATTATTTCGTCAAAGTATGAGTTTTTTTTCAAAAATCATTCGCAGGAAAAAAAAAAGTGTATACTCCCTTTTTATTTTAGTTTTAATTTTTTGTTTTTAATCACTTTGATTACTAAGTCTATTCCTCTCTCCACTTTCCTTCTCACATTTTAGCCAACAAGTCATCACTTCAATTTTGAAAATGAAACACTTTTGTTAAGACTTTCTTATTGATTGGGAAGGGATTTGAACTTGTGAGTTGCAACATAAAAAAGAGAGATTCACTATTATACCCAATATAAGAGCTCAAATTATTAAAAAAAAAACCATATATAAAATGGACTTTAAAACTGAAACAAAAAAAGCTTTTAACTTTTTTAAATTACAAAACTGTTATTGATTTCTTAAAACAAACCAAACCCCAAAACCTTATAAAAAAGCTCAAAACACTCAATAGGGTATCAAAGTAATTTAATAATCAAAATTAAATTAAATAGGGTCATCTATCATTTTTTGGGTTTGTTTGTTGAAATGAAATGGTGTAGAGTTTTTAGTACTAAGAATGAGTATATGACTAAATATCTTGTTAAAAAAATGCAATTGGGTATGGAGAACTCAAATTTGGAAACCCTTCCAACATTAGGAAGATATATTACTACATTTAAAATGCAATTATTTGACAAAATTTTAATTTATGTTGTAAATGTACCCAAAAAAAAGTATAAGCAATAATCTAAATTATAGGGGAGGAGGATTTGTCTCACACATACAATCAATGTGTAGTTTATGTCAGAAAGTATTAAGCATAGAACTTTATTGTTTTTGTTATTTTACTCAATTACATTTGAAAGAAACCATTTCACTTTTTCTCTTTAAATTTGCTAGTATTTGGATGAAGTAAACTTTTGGAATGTATAAGGTTTGGCTAAAAGAGATATAACCTTAAGAAAATGCATTTGATAAACTAATGACAAAAAGATGAGGGTTATTTAACTAATGTACCATAATTCACGATATTGTTTTTATAGCAAGATTGGGATTTTATCAAACTGAAAAGAAAACCAAACATCTGGTCTAGGATTGGAGGGAGCCTGGTGGCCCGTCTTCTATCCAGATGACCTCATCGGTACAAAGAGCGAATTTTGCCATAGCATATGTTTGCACGGTTACAAAAACGCCTGTGAAACTGGAACTGCTTGATGAGATGTTTGGTTTCCTCCTACCAACAAGACTCCAGTATATGTATTCAAATGATGAAGTTATAACCGCTACCCTTTGCACCTTTTTGAAATACGTACTATAAATAGTGAGTTTTTTTTTTTTTTTTTTTTTCCCGAGGTGAGTTGGATACCATTCCCTAAAACAAACATCAGATGGATCTATTGTAGCGAAAACACTAGAGGTGCACATAGTTTTAAAAGTTGGTTACAAATTCCTTGATCATTTTGATACCTTTTTTTTTTTTGGGTGTGTTTTGTCAATATAATTAAAATTTCCTTCGACCAAAACAAAACTAAAATTTCCTTCAACCGGCAAATGACCCATTAGTGTAGTGGTTTGGAGCAATTGCTCCCCTTGGGTTTGAGTCATAGTATCCGTGTATTGTGTGTGAGTATACTATCATCACTCTCAATAGGAAAGGTCTTAAAAAAATATTCCTTCAACTAAAAAGAAAAATAACTAAATTTCTTTCAACCAAAGGGGTAAAAAAAAAACACTAAAATTTCTTCTAACATATATTGATTGCATTAGCACATCACTTTATAATCTTTCACAGATATATCAAAACCAGGTATTGATCTGTAGTAAACTTCAGGAAGTAGTCAATGAATTAAAAACTGTAGCACCAATCTTACTTCGTCCTCCAATTAGCAACAGTGGGGACTTCCTTTTTTGGATGAGATAGTGCGTGAAACATTCTCCCCTGCACACCTTGCAAAGTGTCAACTACTACCAGTAAATCTCGATTAACCTCGAATTACGGTCATTTTTTAACTTTTCCCCAACCACAGAATGCTTTTTGAATCAAAAGATGGTAAAATTCTTCCCAACTTTTACGCAAAATTGACAAAAGGTATAAAAAGGTAGGATGGTTGGACAAAGAAGATTTAGCTACAGAGACTAACCAAATACGTGATATACTTGTAGGAGAAAAGGAAGACTAGTATGGTGCGTTAAAGTTGTGGCTGGCATTCAAAATATCGCAAAATTTTATAAGCTGGTGCTTGGTTTCACAATACCCTGCAGCTTCCACCCCCCAAGTCCTGCCAAAGCAAATGCCTGTGACAATAATGCAGGATTAATAAACAGTGAAATAGTAGAAAAGGAAAAAAGAAACTCTAATTCTTCTCAATCTAATCAGAAAATGAAAAGGTGAAAAGGAGTAAATGATATTGTTTGAACCACAGATATTCAAGTGGCCAACATAAAGGAGTGCAATTATATTAAGGCGATTTCGAAGGAAAAGAATCTTAGGGGAGGAGAATTGAGTAAGGCAAGATGACAAGGCTTTTCTTCTTATTCCTCTTTCCTGGGAGAGATCTCAAAAATCCTGTCCTTTTTCACAAGAACCCTACTCTATTTATAAGGGGGAACAAAACATGAATTAATTTACAAGCTGACCACCTCGGCTCGAAGCCGAGCTATTTGTGTCACATTAGATCTGTTAGATGATGGGTGGTCGGGATTTGTCCACGTCCTCCGCCCATAATAACCTTCTTACATTTCTACTAGGGGGCAGGCCTGGACAGAATAGCCTTCTACACACACGGCGGCAGTCACATGGAGACAGGACAAATATAATCTCTCCTCAACCTTTCCCTATAGAATTTGTCCTTAACTTCAAGTCATAGCAAATGATGTTATAGACTTCTATTTCCACAATCGAGTGTCTCAGCTTAAGGACGCTCTCAAAAATCTGTCCGCAAGGAATGTCTGCCAAATGAAAGGGATATGATCCTAAGAGAGAAGTGCCATTCCGTTCAATGTTTTGGTCCTAACTTTATGGCTGCTGTGAACGATGGTAATGGGACAAAATGCTGCTATTGTCACCAGTGTTGTCCTTAGTATTGAATGCCAATTCCGATTTGGAGCCACTCTGCCTTCTTAAAAATTCCCATCCCCCATTAAACATTCTCCGTAAGTTATTATAAGTTACAAAACTGACAATTGATATCAACTTGAATTGAAGTGGTATCCCTACAAAAAGTTCAAAGTCCAAACGCAGTGCTTGGAACCCATCTATACCCTGAACTTAGAAATCTCTTTCTCCATTTCTCACTTGGTGATTACCTCTTTACGGTTTTCTTCATCAAGAGAATGAGAGGCAGGAAGGGCAGGGGACGGGGAGAGAAACTTAGGGCCCGTTCGGTAACGTTTTTGGAGAATGTTTTCTTAGAATATTTTCAAAGAATGAAAACAAGAAAACGAATTTGCATAATGAAAATGCGTCTGGTAGATTAATTAGAAAACATCTTCATAAAACAAAAACAATGAAAATCGTGTTTGGTAGTACAATTTGAAATAATAAATGTGAGTTTTTTTTATGAAAACGTTTCCCATGAGAATGAAAACAACTTTTTTTTGTTTTCTACAAGTACATATGAACTTGTTTTAATTTTATGAAAATAAAAACATTCTCAGTGTTTTTTGTTTTTGGGCCACCAAACATGTTTTTGCCTCGTTTTTGTTCTCTGAAAATAAAAACAATCCCTTAAAACATTACCGAACGGGCCCTTAGAAAATCCTCTTCCTCTACTTCTACTTGTGGACTCTGTCTTTAAGGTTTTCTTCTTCTTTTTTACTTTCCCAGTCTTTTAATTCATAAGAGTCACTAACAAAACATTTCCCATCTCTCTAGTTGATTATCTCTTTTAAGTTTCTTCTGGTGGACGAGTTTGTAGCCAGGATCATCTCAGAGAACATAGATCCTCGGAAAACCTCCTATCTTTATTGAATTAACTTGATACCCTCCAACAATTTCTTTTTTCCGAAAAAAAAACTCCAAAGAATAATCAGAAGACTGTTTTACTATAAACATAAACATTACATTGACATAGAGCATAGAGATGACAACAAGATGTACGCGTTGATTTCAGAAAATAGAGAAAAAATAGGAAAGGAAAGAAGCCTAACCTCATCCCAAGATTTCCCAGTAGTTTCAAGCAAAGCAGCGTTGCAAGTCTTCAGTTCTATGGAGGCACCTGTGAACATTGAGGCTGCCTCCTCCCAACCCCTATTATGTCCCATGCACCTGTATAGTTGCAACATGATCTAATATCATAATTTCTTGCTTAGCATAAGAAAAATGAGGTAGTGAGCCAGAGGTTACATGACAGTGAGGATGTCGTCCCTTGAATAGTTACAGATAACGTGTTGAAGGTGCTCAGCTGTCTGCCCATCCATGGCCGCGACGGAATAAAAGCTTGAAATATAATGGACCTCAGCTTCCAAGAAGCCTCTCACTTGTTGCTGCATTATCGTAAGAGTTTCCCTGGTTCGCACTGCATTGCTACAGCCCAAACACGGCAGCTAAGAAATTCGAATTGATTTAAAAAAGCCAACATGAAATGTAAATTCTGAATTAATTAGGGCAGCTACTTTCCGCTCCTAGATTGTCATCCTGCACTTTATCATTTTAAAGCACTCACAAAACAAAAGAGTGCAGGATGACAAATGAGAGTGGGAATAACACTGCCCTTAATTAGTACCTAGATAAAATAAGTTGAGGGATCCAACCCAACTGTTGGAGCTTATGAGAGACTTTGACAGCATCGGCTTGTCCTGTTTCACTCAGTGGCCGATCATGATCTACAACCATGCAAACATATTACAATGAATAGGATTTCGGATTTCTCTCTAAATAAAGAAAAGAAAAGAAAAAAGATAGAAATTTTTGGGAACCTTTTAGCGAAGGGTCTTCCCAGGAACTGTTAGCATGACGAAGCAGAATGAGGCGACGAGCAACGTATGGAGGAGTTTGTTCAGATTCTGAAACAGCTTTGCCCTCCACTGTCTCGATTACCAAAGATGAAGGCCTAGTAGCCGTGTTAGGGTTTCTGCGACGGATTGAAGAGGATTTGGGCCAATTGGGATTCGCGGACGCTGAGAAATGATGCTGAATATTAAAGTTAATATTATGGTTACAGAGAGTTACTGCATTCATACTGCCAGAGTTGCGACTCTTTAGAGCGAACTGTGAGCTACTGAGTGGAAGATAGAGCCCTCCATGGCTCTTGAGTCAGGGTTACTTATGGTCCCACCACGTAGCTTGTGGCTTTTCTTACTTTTAAATTTTAATTGCTAAAAATAAATAAAATTCAAAGTATGCCTAAATATAGGAAAAAGGAAATTTGAATCTCTGGACCAGTTTGACATTACTATACTGAAAATAATCACTATTATTAGATTTGCTGTAAGAGAAATCAGCTGTAAGAGAAAGCAGTTTGGTGTTTTGTAAAATTTTTATTAAAAATGTTGTTGATATTGATTTCAACAAAATCAGAAAATAATTGTTGCATAATCATTAAACCCAACGCCTTTGAAACTGATTTCTGCATAATCAGAAAATGACAGCACCTCATTAGCGCTTTACCTAATAGCTTTCTCACAGCAATTTTTAACAATAAGTGATTTTCCCAGTTTACCAAACGGGTTGGGTTTCCCAAAATTTTTTAAAAATCACTTATCACTCCAAATAAGCAATATCAAAGGGACACTTAGTTGAAGTTTTCAAATTTTAACCCAATATCCATTTTTCAAGGCATCAATTCTGATATCAAGAGGTAAAACTCCTGAAATAAAACCAGACCGATCCGTCCAAAAAACCCCTGAAAACCCTAGAAACACTCAAACCATGAAGAACTGACACCCTAAAGAGCATTTATTTATACAATACGAATCTGCATATTTAATATGTTGAATGAGACAAAAGCCAAACAGCACATTATCAGATCGACCAAAAAAAAAAAAAAAAAAAACATAAACAAAAAATGAACCCATTTCCAACCCTCTTACTCTCCTCGTTAAGAAGTTATTGTGAGGAAGATCCGGCTTGAGAATTACAGCTTAATGTTCATGCCATTCTATTTGTCAGAAAGGTATTAGGCAAGTCACACTTTCAGCAAGTCAACTCTTGAGCAAGGTATTGGGTTTGCAAGTTGCTTTGTTTATCAATAAGATCATTGGAAATTGCAGATGGTATTCGGTGGCACTTCAAAATTTTTGAAGTTGCAACTTTTGCTAAACGATGGTTCAACACAATAACCCTATCATCATCCAAATCAAAGCGCACACTCTCTTTGCTACAGTTTTCAACAAGTTGGCATAAATGTTTCAAGTTTTCAACTTCTATCCCATTAACCTTCTTAACCTGCCACCACAAGTTAAAATTTTCATGAGACAGGTAAACAAGTAAATGTGCAAGATTGCCAAGTTCTATCCTGCAAACCTTCTATCATATCATTTACTTGGGCAAACAATAACATAGCATCGATGTAACCTCAAATATAATGGATACTGATGTGTGACGGAAATAGAATTAGAATTTTGCTCACACCTGTAACTCTGCAAGACGTTCATATCCTGCATTGATATCATCCATAAGGACCTGAACGAAATAAACAATTATCACAAAAATAAATATAATTGTAATTACTTGCTGAATCAGAAGAAAGTACCTAACTGTGCTTTTGCAGTTGAATATAATATTTATAATACAGCAAACATAAAAATCAGCATTTTCTTCATGATAAACCAAATGGTTTTGCACCAAGTAGCACAGAAGGACATATGGCTGCACTTCATCAGAAGACAACCGTCATGGACTCATCTAATTTTTCTCCCCAATCCCTAGTGAACACCAACTTAATCTTCATTTTGCTACATAGTAGGGATAGGGGTAGATGAACTTTCCTTCCTGCTTCAAACAAGATACTTTGTACCTCTGCCTTACATAACCAGTTCTAATATTCAGAGCAAGTAGACTCACCCTTCATTCCCAGATGACAACCCAAATCACAATATAATTAGTACTCATGCTTTTATGAAAATCCAATTTAAAGTTCCCGAAAAATGTCTCCTTCATTACATCACATTAAAAATGCCGAAGCTTAACTTTGAAAGTTAATTCTGTATGTACAGTTCAACAATTCAAGCCATGAACTTTTACAAGATGATAATATATGGTTGCAAAGAGCGTGCCTTACATATGTATATGGTGCTATTACAGTATGTAAAATGAAAATCCACATGAAGACAAAGATCAAACGTATGCATAAATGTTTACACAAAATGAAGTATCTGTACGTACAACATACACACTGTCTTTTGCAACAATATAGTTTGTTACTGCGTCCTTTTAGCTACATGTAAGAGTGGCACAATTTTCTTAAACTTTCATAAAACAAATATATCACAAATAATTTCTTTCCATTCTTAATGCAACTCAAAGAAGAAAGATTAGCTATGCTGAAATTCATGATGAAATTGTTTTGTTTCTATTTGTCTTTATGTATCTTTTGCTTTTTGTTTAAGTCTTCAGGTATCTAGGACATACCTCCATAAATTTTCTTTACATGATTCAATATCAATCGTCAGCCTTATTTGAGGATTTCAATCAGTGATTTCCAAAAATACAAATGTTATGAGAATGAACACATAGAACGACAGTTATAGTATTTTAAAGTTGGTGAAAGAAAAGCTATGATATTTTATCAACAATGAAAAGTTTCAAGTTAACAATTAAAGAGCATACTCTGGGTGGATTGTTAAAACACTAACATTTGTGTTGTACACATTCCCCATTCTAAAGTTTAAAGTAAGGATGTCCATGACAGTATTTTATCTCTTTCATCATTCATCTGAACTAAATAAACATCACAGCTTTACATTCTTTTATCATTCTACATTACAAAGTCTTCTTCATGGCATATGCAACCGCACAATCAACAAAAGAATACTGACACATCACTTGAAAAAGATATGCAGACCTGAGAAAGGATAACGAGCTGTTCACCAGCCCTTTTTGGGGGTTCCCTTAATGCACTTTCACACAATCGTCGAGGTGAAGTATTATACCAGTCTTCTCCATACTCATGAAGGTATGGCTGAGTGAGTGGAACAAAGACCAAACCAGCAAAAATATAATAACTAGGGAGTTTATCGAACTGATGAACTGGAACTAATGGCTGCAACTGCATAATTCAACAACTAATAAAGAATTGCAAAACAACCAAACAACTCTAAATTGCATGGCAAAGAATATCTTCACTTCTGATTAAACAATCATAGTCATAAATTCTAAATTTCTATTTACCTCTAAATATTGAAGTTCTAAAATTTGCAGCGAGAACCAAACCAATTACCATTACAATAAGATGGTAGTTCAAATTCCACAAGTACAAGAGCTAATAAACACAAAACGGACAATGAGAGCACAGCCAATTGAGTGTGGTTGCATAAAAGAGCTTTAGCAACAGCACAATTGAATAACTCAAAACTCAATTGCAAAGCAAGGAAATAACTCTAAATTGCATTGCAAAGAATATCTTCATCAGTGATTAGACAATCACATTCATATATCCTAAATTTCTATGTACCTCTAACCTATTGAAGTTTTAAAATTGCAGTGAGGACCAAACCAATTACCACCGCAACAGGATGGTAGTTCAAAAGTCCACAACTGGAAGAGCTGAATGAACAGAAAAATGCATAATGACAGAACAACATATTCAATATGGTTGCATAAAAAAGCTTCGGTGAGTTAACAAATTTTGTTTCCAAAATCTGCTAGTCAAGTGTCACTAATCATCCTGTGCTAATACACAAGAGGCTGAATATCACAAATGTCACAAAGCAACAAAGACCAAAATTTGATGACATCTAAAATTCTTAAGGCCTACAAGAGATGAAATAAATTAATAAGCACCATAAGCACAAATATCTGAACGAGTTACTAAAACCATTGTGATTTAAGGAACAGCATTATGTGGCTTTGTCAAAAAAGTTCCCACATCTTATACCACACTTCCCTTCCTTACCATTTCTCTCCAACCACAACAAAATTCAACCAGAAATACATAGCCTAGGGCATGCTGAACAATTTAGCACTGCTGCGACCCCAACTCTCAAATATTGATCAGTGCCGAGCAAGTAAACAACCAACATTCAATCTTTCTTGCACATATAATACCAACTAATCATAAAACAGTGTTTATTTGTTATCCATTCTAACCATGTGCAGCCAGACCTTAGCCTGAGAAAGTTGAGCCAGATCTTAAATAAACTCAATGGCCCAACAATTACAGGACGACCAAAATAATCATATTCTACATAAATGTCTTGACTTTTGTCTTTCAAAAGACTGTTTCTCTAATCCAGTTACTTTTCTCCATGTAAATTACAAAAAAAAAAAAAAAAAAGAAAAAAAAAAGTTCTTAAATTTAAAAGACACCTGGTATCATACTTATGATTCTTCAAGATGGAGAAACCACTAAATTAAACAAACATTAAAAAATGGTGCTAAGACTTACAGGTCGAAGGGTGATATTGAATTCATACTCTTCACCGTCCCTCAAAACTCTAACTACCGCAGTTTCGTTGGGTTTCTTCATAGAAACCAAATGGTCAAATGTTATCCGCTCTCTGTTTCGGAAAGGAACTGCATTGTGCACAAATCATGCTACAAATTAAGAACACAAGGGGAAAACAAATATCTGAAAAACAAAAAACCCTCCACTCTGCCAAAAATAGGAAAATCTCTCCGAAAGATCATCACTGTTATCCAAACTCCTTAGGGTGACTTGGTAAGTTGGAGAAAGCTTTGTTTGCAATAGCCGATCATACATTGTGATTGTTTCACACACATGTATTGGCAGTTTAACTAGAAGTTGACAGTTGATTTCAAATTTAATGTCATTAATTCTTATTAATATCTCCACATTTGCATTGAAACGAGTCAATAAGATGTCATTCTTGGTCTGACACGAGCAACAACCACACAAGATTGTTTTATTACAGTTAAGGAATAACAAGTGACTACCTGTTCCATCATTTGCTATAGGCACTCCATCAAAAGCAAGGATAATATCATCTTTCTTCAAGACTTTATAGGCATCTGAAAGAGGGTTAATTTTGCTCACTAATACCCCAGTCATTTCAGGGTGCATCTGAAAGTGGTTCCTCAGTTGAACATTTTCAATGGGCTGGCATGACAAACCCAGCGAGCAGAATCCAACATATTTTCCACTTTCTTCCACTCCAGCAATAAAATGTTTTATTACTGGAACAGGAATTATATAACTGAAAATTCCAACAGATGAAGAAAATATATTTAGCCAAAGTTAACAATGCTCTTAGAAGTAAATGCTTAAACTCGAGAGAAAGATGCTTGGTGATATATCACATAAATTGTTTGCCTGTGGATTGGACTTGCGGTATTAAGTGTCAAATCATACCTTTGTTCTTGTTGAACCAGAAAGGTGGAAAAAATGAGTCAAATAGTGCAAGTATTCTAGAGTTTGTTGGATAAATTTTGATGATTCAAGACATAATCAGGGTAAAGTAAAAAACACGACAACAAAGTCAAATGCCACGCAAAGTATAAATGAATTCTTGACCGCAAACAAAGCACTCCCACAGGTAACTGATTAGTCAACATGTCTAGCCAACAAAAAGTAAATGAATATTGCAGGTAATGTCCTATAATCTAAACAAACTGAGCGATGACAATCTAAATTAAAATAAGACTTACCCAATATTTTCTGCACCAGAAAGGTTTTGAAAAGCTACACCAGCAACTTTATTGCCCATGATTGCTGGACCGCCACTATTCCCTGGATTTATTGCTGCATCAATCTGTATTGCCATAAGCTGGGTTGCACCATGCACATATTGTGTGGGTTCGACCCTAGAAACAACACCTTTAGTAACAGAAATGTTGTCACCACCTGCGCCCAAAAAGCAAAGCATTAATTAAGTTAAACATTATCACTTTGCACCATGCTTTCAGCCTTTCATTATTAATTCATTAAAGGTGGAACCCAAGTGCATTGGTATAACATGATAAAAGCCCTTACACAAGGACAATGAACTAAAGAAGCTGTAAATTCAAAATAGGAAGATATCAAAAGAAGAATAGACACCCATCCAAACATATGAAGAATGAAGAAAAGCATCTTTGAGATCAACAAAGAATCAATCCTTTCTGTAATGAGTCTGCCTATTCTTTGACACATATTAGAAGCTGCGTAGCAAATATAAAAAAGAGAATTTAGAAATATGGTTCGAGGATTTCTCCTCAAGTAGCTGCGTCAAAGAGTCTCATTTCATATTTCTGACTTAAATTTTAATTATATAAGAAATATTACATAGGTTTATTTTCAGCCAAGTCAGAATTCGCTCTATCAGCGGACCATGAGTCTAACTTTATGCTTTGGAGACTTTTTCTTTAATGCTTTAGAAGTTCCTACTCAACTTAGTTGTTCTTTTTTCTAGTTCATTGAAGAGCCCAGCAGGCCTCTGTGTAACGTCTTAACAAATATGCCTTCGCTTCCTAGGTGTCATTTCTTCGGGACACCTAGGTGTGCCTAGGGTTTTATTACTATTCACAACTATTCAATTTTCATATTTGCCAGAAATCCCAGCAACCTTAAGATTTGATTTCAGTATCACAACAGCCACTGGGATCCAATTTCTATAATACATAACCATGCTTAAATACCCTTGCTTCAAATGTAAACAATGAACCATCAAGATACCTAACTATAAAGCTAAATTGTTAAAGATACTTCATAAGATTTGGTATCACACCCACAACAGCTCTTCATCCTGTTCATTCTACTATTAATTTCACAAGTTACAAATAAACATAGGCATTAAGCAATGAAGTACCATGATAAATTACTTGGAACCCATTAAAGATAAACAGAGAGGTAGTAATAGTAAAATTTATCATTACCTTGAGGATATCCAACAACAGCAACAGCTTCTTGCAGAAAAGGAATGTCTCCTAACTCGAGGGAATTCACACCATTCCAGAACTCTTCACTTTCAACACTTAAAATGGCTAAATCACATTCATGACCAACAGCTTTAACTTGCGCTCTATACTTGGCAGGAGAGCCATGCTTTCTTACAAGTACAAAGGTATGATCAGCCACTACATGAGCATTTGTCAGAATTTTCTTCCCAGGGATTACAAACCCTATATTATTAGGATAAAAGTAATTCTAAGTTAGAAAGAAATTTTGCAAGTAAGGCAAAAGAAACTTGATGAACGTTAAACTCTAAAATTAACTAATGCAGGCAACAACAAAGTGGCAAAAGTGAAGCTTCGAAAATGCAAGATATGTTAGGCACAATTGAAGGCTTCCTTGTGTGTTCCATTGCCGTAGTAAGCTGCTATTTTACATTTCTTTTATTTATTTATTTATCCGAACTGCTATTTTAGTTTTGTTTATGTTAGAAGAAATGAGAGAATGTTAGAGTTAAGAGTACCGGAGCCCATGGATTCTCGCTGGGACTTGTTCTGCCAAGGAAGGAAGTAGTTAGGGCTGCTCGACACAGTGAAGATCTTCACCACTGAGTCCAACGCCAGCTCTATTGCATCCTTATCCGTCGTGCTCCTCTTCTTGTTCCTCCGATCACCTAAACGCGGTCGTCTAAGTTTGTTGTTGTTCCCTGAGGAGATGCACGTGCATTGCAGCTACTGAAGGGCATGGGCACGGCCCATTCTCATTGCGACCTTCAGAGTTAAGTGGCTCGGAGGAACAAGAAGAAGAAGAAGAAGAAGAAGCAGCAACATCTTCAACCTTAGCTGCGCCTATGGTACAAGTACAGATACTAGTCCCTCTTGCCGTTACCGTTACCGTTACCTTATTAGTATAATCTTTTAGTAAGTTAATAGAGGAAACAGAAGATGAAGAGCAAAGCCTGCGGAGTGCACGGACGGAAGTTCCCAGCATCTTTTGTTTTTGTCCTCGTTCCTCTTGGCAGTCGGTCTAATGTCTGAAACAAGAAAGAAGAGGAAGGCCAGAAAGAAATCAGAGAAGGCAAACAAGAAAGAATAACAACTGCCAAGGGTAGGTTTTGAGTTTAGGCTCAAACAATGGGCAGGGTCTTACTGTCAGGCCCAACAAACAAAAAGAACCCTATGCGTTTCAGATCTTTTTCTCTTTCATTTATTTTCCCGCTATCTTATTCCCTTTCATTTATTTTCCTGCGGAACGACGTCGTTTTAGATCTTTGAAAATGTAAAGTAAGTCAAAGCCCAAAAGGTCCAAACGTCTGATTTTTCTTCTTTTTTGGGCCAATAAAAACTCCAATTTTGAGTTGACTGAGTTTCACGCTACAGGGGCCTTTTCGTGAAGTTAAGCAAGCAAAGCAAAGCAAAGCAGAGAGCGTCCTCTCTGCAAAATCCTCCTCTGGACTGGAAGTTCTTCTGGTTGCGTGATTCAGCAGGACAGAGGGTGGGCAAAATCGAAAAGTTTTTCTTCGTCAAAACAAAATCGGCAAGTTTTAAATCGTGGGAAATGAGCATGGAGTATGAACACCAGCTAATGGCGATGCAGATATCACCGGCGGATGTCCATGGGACCACTCCAGGGAAGGAACAGCAGGCTGCTGGGGTTGGCATTCTTCTACAGATCATGATGCTCGTCCTCTCTTTCGTCCTCGGCCATGTCCTTCGGCGCCACAAATTTTATTATCTTCCTGAGGCCAGCGCTTCCCTTTTGATTGGTATTTATCTAATTCTTCTTTCGAAAGAAAGTCTCGTGATTGATCGACTAGGCTTGGACCATCCTTGTTCTATTTATTATTTCTAATACGGTGAATATTATTGGCAGGTTTAATTGTCGGTGTACTTGCTAACATATCTGATACGGAAACTAACATCAGGTACCAATATACAAAGAGGAATTCAACAATTAAATTAAAACCCCATGTGATGTGAATAATCATGTCTTCTTTCTGTTCCTTTGTGCAGGACGTGGTTCAATTTCCATGAGGAATTTTTCTTCCTATTCCTCTTACCTCCTATCATATTATATCCTAACTTTCCCGTGTTTTCTTTTTCTTCAAATATTTCATTTCTTGCTCCAATTTACGTTAATTGGCTACTATGTATTGTTGTCCTTGACATTTTTGTGCTCACTCAGTCCGGGTTCAGTCTCTCACCTGTAAGTTTTTCAGTATTTTTGTCTCTGCTCTGATATAAATGCGTGTTTTCCTATCCTTTTGCCTTGAACCCATCTCCTTTCTAACGTGCTTTACTATTTTTGCTCCCATCTTCACAGAAACCTTTCTTCTCTAACTTTGGAGCCATTGTCACTTTTGCTATCCTAGGAACCTTAATATCTTCAGTTGTTACTGGTATTCTAGTGTAAGTTTTTGTTTTCATTCTCAAAAATCCTTTCATGATATTACGGTTTTTACCCCATCCAACTAAGTTAGATTTATCTGTTCCTCTCTTCGTGTTGCAGTTACCTTGGTGGTCTGATATACCTCACGTACAGACTTCCATTTGTAGAGTGCTTGATGTTTGGTGCTCTTATATCAGCAACTGATCCAGTCACTGTCTTGTCCATCTTTCAGGTGCTTTACTGCTCCATTTTATTTTTTATAGTTAGCTCGTCACCATGCACACAAAATTTCTTGATAGGTTTTACTTTGGCGAACCCAAGTTGCACAACCAAACAATGAACCAAAAACATATGGAATCATTTCCAGGATCAAGAACAAACCTATACCTTGTCTAGTATTGTTTGAAGATGCCCGAACATGTTTGGATCCTCACCCCCACCCCTCCCAAAAGAAAACATCGATTATTAGTCAGATTCTCTTGTTTTCCAATTCACTAGGATTTTAGTCCAGATTTTAGTAGGATTTGATTTAAGTTTCCTAGTTTATTCCTTAGTTCCTCGGTGGATTAGGATTTATGTTTCATAGATTTTTATCCATTGTCTCTATTAGACATAAACCCTCATAGTTAACTTAAAATTCGCTTTGATATTTATGGAACTATGTTTACTTTCCAAGATTGGAGACTCCTTGGTGTGAAGCCAAAACTGTAGTTGGTGTGAAGCCAAACCCTGATAACACCCTACGCATGTTGGCAAACACCTAAACCTAAGGTTCACACGTGTCCACGTGACCCCCCAAAAGAAAACATCAATATGGTTTCTGGAATTGCACTCAGTCATATAGTTATATCTAAGTTTTATCAATATCAGAGGTTACACATGCCTTTACCTTCTGATTGTCCAAAATTCTAATGAATTCTGAGATTGTTGTGATGACCTTGATTGCAGGAACTTGGCACAGATATGAACCTGTATGCTCTGGTGTTTGGAGAATCTGTTTTGAATGATGCTGTAAGTTTTTATTGTTATTTGTTTATAATCCATGTTTTTGATGTGTACATGTTCTGTCTAAAAATTGACTTTGTTTACTTGATGAAATTCTTCTATTGTATGCGGCACAATCAATAGATGGCAATTTCCTTGTACAGGTATGTAGAGTAAATTGTTGTTATACCCAGAAGTTAGAAGTATTGTTTGAACTTCAGTTCTAACTTGAGGGGTGTTCTGCTATGCAGGACAATGTCCTTGGTGAGAAGTCACGCATCATCTGGACAGAACTTCTTCATGGTTATTGTGAGGTTTCTTGAGACCTTTGTGGGTTCCATGTCTGCAGGTAAGATGTTTAAATCTCTTATGGTCTAATAATGAAGTATTTGACTCCTAATTGGTTTTGAAAATATAATATTTTTTCTTCATCTGAAAATGTAGCTTATCATTTGTGTTTGGTATATTTGGAAAGAAGTTCATTAATTTTTCCATCTGAGTGTCAAGTTTTGTGATGTCAAATGCTGTGATAGTGGAGTGATGCATGATACATTTCCAACATTGAAAAGGTATAGATGGATGCTAATTTTATCTGCAAAGTGTGACTTGTGGCTACATAGAGGAGGTCATGCGTCATGCATTTAAGAGACTTATTTAAAAGCAATTCTTGACTGTAAAGATATTGTTATCCCCTTGTCATTCCTGTTTACTGAATTTTTCATTTATAATTGTTCAGTTGTTTTTGACCTAATTAGTTTAAATCCTTAAAAACTATAAAGCCTCTTTTGATTGCTTTAGTATCTTTGACTAGCACAATTGATGGAAAGAACACCAGAAATGAAAAGATATTCAAAGAAGAGAATGACACCAATAAAAAAGAGTGAACATGTCTGAGACAGTTCATTTATGTAAGAATACCTATTGGCAAAAATGTGGGCGGTTCAGTTGATTCAGAATAATAGATTGGAAAAGAGTAAATGGGATATCATTATGATCAATAATAGAGTATGGGACTTTCTGTACTGTTTATTGGCTAAGAGTTATTCATTATTAGGATTTCCAAGTAGTTTTGAAGACAAGAATTCATAAAAAATGTGGTTCATGGATGGTGGTGCAATCACCTCTCACGACGTTGAAGCTGAGCCAAAATCTGTCCCACTAACCTGCCCATTCTCTTGGGTGAAATGTCTGACATGTGCATTCCGAAATATTTCCATCATTTGTTCCCGGCAGTGCTCTGAAGTTAAAAGAAGACCTAAGATCTAATGGTACTAATAACATATTAAATCTACAGACAATGGTCCTTGAGACATCAGATAGGTTGCAAACTTGCAACAAAAATAAACTTGAACCCGGAGTGCTAACGAATGTACATATAGAAGAGTGAAGTTCAAAGGAAAACTGAAAGATGGCATGGTCCTGCCAAATTAGAAGATAAGACCAACCAATTTGAGGCAATATAGTTGTTCCCTTGTAAGTCAAGTAAACTTATGAGTCTCAGGTGTTTAATGGTCCCTTAACAGCAATGACTTTCTTTTTCCTGTTTTCTTTTCTGTGAAGTTACATAAGCGGCATGTGCTTTATATATTTAGATGTTTCATTACTGTTGCATTTTGGTTTCTCAGTTACTAACGTACATTGTATGTTTATTTACAGGTGTTGGAGTTGGTTTTACTTCTGCTTTGATATCCTTTTTTATCAATAATTCTTGCACTATGTTTCCTTTTAAAAAAGCTTTTATTGGTAGATTGTATTGTGAAACCTTAATTGTCAATACCTTTTTAAGTATGCAGGGTTGGATATTGACAAGTGAGTGATACTTTTCTACTGTTCATTGCTCACCTTAGCTTAGTTACCACTGCAGTGGAATAACATGGTTGTCTCATTATATTTTCAGTCTTCAGAACCTGGAATGCTGTCTTTTTGTCCTCTTTCCATATTTCTCGTAAGTGATCTTCTTGACTGTTATTTCTTCTTGTGTAAATTAGTTGTAAGCCTTTTCTCCTTATAAACAAATTGATGTAGCACTATCTTCTGTCTAGTTACATGCTTGCAGAAGGTCTTGGACTGTCTGGTATTGTGTCAATATTGTTCACAGGAATCGTAAGTAAAAGTGTGCAGTTTTTCTTTTTAATTAAATATCCTCTGTTAAATCTGTGTTATGGAAACACTGGTGTTCTGTTTTAGGTCATGAAGCATTACACGTATTCAAATTTGTCAGAGAACTCTCAACGATTTGTTTCTTCCTTTTTCCATTTGATATCATCACTAGCGGAGACATTTGTGTAAGAGAGCTCTTCATTGTCTATGTTACATATCAAGTAATTAAACTGTTCTTTACACATGACACCCCACACTTGTTTTGAAATGAAAACATTCATTTGCAGATTTATATACATGGGCTTTGATATTGCCATGGAACAACATAGCTGGTCACATGTTGGGTTCATTTTTTTCTCAATTGTATCCTTGAATAATTTTTCAAAAATGTGAAAGTTCGGTGATACTCTGGCAACTGAAACTTGCTCTTATTCCTTAACTCGGTGTGGGATTGCCTCAGATATTTATTGGAGTTGCAAGGTACACATCCTTTTGTTTGCTACAATGAGCCCCTTGTCACAAGCTTATTTTATTAGTCTTTAACTTTCTAGAATACTTTTAGACTTTTAGTATTCATTTTCCATTATCAAATCACTGTATTTTGTTATGAAAACTATTAAACAGTCTGTCCAATCACTTTGTGCAGGGCAGCTAATGTTTTTTCTTGTGCATATTTGGTCAACTTGGTTCGACCTGCACATAGACAGATACCTTTAAAGCACCAACAGGCACTTTGGTACAGTGGTAAGAAGAGCAGAAATTGCTGATCTTTCTGAATGCCTTGACTTTTATTAGTCTTTAATAAATTTTTGGGATTGAGTAGGGCTTCGAGGGGCAATGGCTTTTGCCCTCGCTCTGCAATCAGTTCATGATCTTCCAGAAGGACATGGCCAAACTATATTCACTGCAACCACTGCCATAGTTGTTCTGACGGTACACAAACTGATTTATGAATATCGAGGACATATTTTTCCTAACATATTTGAAGATTCATACATCGTCTTGCCCTTTGTTAAAATATTAATAATGAACTGAATCTAAATAACACTTTGTCAAAATATTGCATTCCATGCCCTTAATGATAGCAAGCTGGAAGTTTTTTTCCAAAAAAAAAGTTGTTGGCAATATTATGCACTTCTGTTTCTGTTTCACTGTACTTTACCCTCACTGACTGGCAGTGTTTTTAAAATGGTCTGTTTCAAAAGGGAGCTGAATTTTTGTTTGGACACAAACTTGCTTATCCAAAAACGACCCAATTCATGCCAAATTTTTATTAAATTGCCTCTGAATTTCTTATGAAGACCTACCTTGGGGACAGAATGGAAAGCCATGTAAAGAAATTTTAAATGACCATGCTAGCCTCTTATTGAATGGAAAGTCACTTGGTCCTATCCTTTCATTTTCCCTACCGAAGGCAAAATGAAGTCGTTTTCTTATTGGCGGCTTTTTTCATCTTATTTGAACATATTTGATTGCAGCTTCATTTGTCATCCTGGGACATACACATAAATATACTTACTTATTTTACACCTTGCATATCAGGAACGAGGAATTACCGATATGATGTGTTCTTTTTTCAGATGAATGACAATGATACTTGAATAGATATTTCCTTAAAAAAAAAATCGATTCAAGTATACTTGTTTTGTACGATGCATACGATACTGTTCTTGTGATTTAGTTGTAACCTTCTGACCATTTTGTAGGTGTTATTAATTGGAGGTTCAACGGGTACCATGTTGGAAGCTTTACAAGTTGTAGGTGATGGCCTTGAGGGTACTTTGGGTGAAGTAAGTTCATATGCTCCAAGAAAAGGAAAAAAAAAACATACGTTCTACTTAATTACTTATTATTCTTTGCATTCTAGGAACCATAAGAAAAGAGTTCTATGTATTTGTGACAGCCAAATTTGCTACTTGAACCTACATTAATTATTTAGGAAATGGATTAACCATCTGTGTAGGCATTTGATTCACAGTTGCCTTGTAAAGTGTTTTCTGGATATTTAATTATACTATTGTAACGTTAGCCCTAGAGGATAAGAACTGATGTGGGTCATTCCGATCATCCAAGGCTACTCTTTGCTATAATTATCCCAGCTTTAGAGGGTTAGTGAGAATATTTTGATCACCCATAGAGACGATTACTTATCTTCTATGAGCTCATACAAATGCCATGGGTTTGGGGTCCTTTACTTTCTTCTGTCTCTGTCGCTGTCACAGGGCTCAGTAGATGTGCTTAAGACACTCCACATGCACCCAGCCACAACGCTGACAGTGTAGGACTCTGTCACATAACCCACAGTCTGCAGCCCACAGCTCTCAACCCAAGTTGTTTAGTGTCTTGCATATATGGTAGTGTGGTTTCAGTTAGAAAATCACAGTTGGTTGTTTACTGAAGTTGGTGTTCTCTGTTTAGATAATGGCTGACGGAAGTTTTAATAGATGGTGCATTCCTTCCTGACAGAGAGTGCAAGGTTTGGATGTGGGGAGTTATCTCTTTACAAGCTCCTTTGAGAATAACAACAAAGTGACTGCCTGGACAACATTTGTTTGGGTAGTTCTGTTAAAGGAGTTTTGATTAGAGTGGGAGACAAATAAATATTTTTTTTTTATACCACTACGATTGGTTTATTCTGGAGAGAGTAAGTCATCATATGTATGGTCATTGATTGCTGGTACGAAATTTGAAGTGGTTTGGATTACCTCATAGAAAGTTATATGTAAAATGAGAGCTGAAGCCAGCAATTTTGGATCATGTTCTGAAGTTCTATGCAGATCACTATTCAATTATGTGCAAAGATGTTTAACGTACTGCCTGCTATGCCTGAACCATTGATTGTCCAATTATTTCCCTCCTTCCCCTACTATTCTATATTATTATATTTTGCTACATTTTAACTAGTCCTGCTCATCCAAATTTTTTATTCAGATTGATGGAATCACGTGGTTGAATTAGGATACCAATGCTACTTTCATGATCACTGTGATCTTGCAACTCACCAAAGCTGACTGTTTTGGATATTTGTGCTTATATTTCCACAGAGTTTTGAAGGGAACAATGGCTATATTGCTCCTTCTTATAACGAGGAAGCATCATCAGGAAACAGGATCAAGATGAAACTGAAGGAATTCCACCAGAGGTAACATTTGGTTGCTACCTTCATAGAGGAACCTGGTTTTTACCTTTGATTTATTTGCTAAGCGTCTAGTTCTACCCTCCAACCCTTTCTCTTGCAGCACAGCGTCATTCACAGCTTTAGATCGGAACTACCTCACACCGTTCTTTACAAGTCAGAATGGTGATGAAGGGGAAGAGCTTGGTAAGATAGAACTGGCATGGATCTCCTCCAGCTACTTCCTTTGGTCTACTATAAAGAGATAAGACATTATCCATGATCTGAGCAAGTATTTCATTTCATGATTTTAATTTCTTTTCCTTTTTGTTATTTGTATTTTCTTAACAGATGAGCCAATGCCTAGCTCTGCAAGAGGGGGTTTCCAAGGTCATGGCCAACATTCTCGGTGATTCGTTTTTCAGGAACAGATATGGTAAAAGATGAAGTCAATGTTGTATATAGACGTTCGTCATAAAAATGGCTTCATAGGTGAAAGGCACAAATCCACTAATATCAAATTTTTGTAGTAATGAATATAATTTGTAAATACTGGATTGAACCATCGGTACCTAACTTTGTTCATTTAGTGCCTGTATAATTGTTAATTTATTGTTTATGGAACTTGAAATTGAAATTGTGTGATTGTCTTCATTAGCTTAAATATTATTAAAATCCATTTCTTGTGTTGCCTGTTTTCACATCTTTAACTCTTCAGCTGTGCAGTGAAATCTGCTCAGCAAGGGATTCCCCAGTGATTTTTTATGTTATTGGGGTTTGACTTCTCCCTCTGCAGTGAAATCAAGGATAACCTGCTATTCTCACCTTCAGCTTGTTAAGTATGCATTCGATCTGTGTGTTTTAAAACTAATTAAAAATCAATGTACAAGTACATATGACAAACCCTTAGAAGGAGTGGTAGTTGCCTGAACAAATCTCCGTCCCTAGTTTCAGCCACGATGGCGTTCTGAAGTTCGCTATCACAATAATAACTAGAAGATGCTGATACACAGGTAAGTTTGATATATGCCGGAGTGCAATAGTTTTCCAAAGTTTCAACAAACTCCCCTACTTTGTTTATATATTTATGACATTTTTTAATTAATATATCATGTGTGGTTGTCCACTTCATATGTCACATAAGTGTATAAGAATGTATGAGAATGTATGAGAATGTGATATACAAATGTGGTAATTTAAATTCTTCAAAATGCCCTTGATTAATTAAAATACTAAAAGAGAAAATCGTTTTACTTAAAATGCTCGAAGAGAAAATCATAACAAGGGGAGTGGACGAAGGAGGAAGGAGTGTCGCCGACAGGGGGAGGGGGTGGGCGGTTGGTGGTGGGTGACAATATTTGTTTTTTTCATTTACACTCCTAAAAAGCCATTGACAGTTTTCTTTCTTTTATCCTTCCGTTTTCTTTTGTTCGTAGAGGGTAAAAAGGGAATTTTCGGGAAAAAACGAGAGGAAGGGATGGGATCAGCAGATGGAGTTGCTGTAAATTTCTTTAGGCATCTGAACCCATCCTCCCCTATTTTTTTTATTTATTATCCGGTGCCCAATATTTCAAAAATTGAACCGTTAGGACTTGACCCCAACAGCCAACGGCTAGTTCTTTGTTTCGTTCCTAAATTTGCACCCCCAGCTCTGTTTCACTTTAAGGCTTCTGGGTCAACCAATATTAGAGGACCGGAGGATTGGAGAAGAGCCCATTAAGAGGAGTCGGTCGGGAGAAGGTACGGCTTAAACCTCAATTCTCAAATTGGGAGTCTAGGTGAATTCTAACATTATTCTCAGATTCGGTTATATGTGCTTGCCTCGATTGATTTGTGCGTTTATTAAAGAATATGGATCAATTGATGGTGGAAAGTTGCGGATCTGCCACCGTAGAGGACGCAGCAGCTTGCGCTCCTCCCCATCCTCCTCCTCCTCCTCCGCCGACTGCTCACCGGCGGCCAAGAGTGAGGGAGGTGAGCTCTAGGTTCATGTCTGCTGCGGTTTCCACTGGTGATCTCCCTCATCCCCTGCCTACCAAATCGCCCCTCCCGAAACATCATCAACATGCCATATCAACTCCAAGCTCGACGCTTGCGGAAATTCAGTCGAGGCAGCGCTCTTCCTCTGTGAATAGGCGGCGGAGGCACTTGGACTTGGAGCCCTTCCGCTGCTCCGACGAGAACAGACCCACCGGCTTCTCCTCCATTCACACTCCGAGTCAGAGTTGGGAAATCCCTCTCCCACCGGAACAGATGCTTAATTATACTGGGAGGAAACAGCGTCCTGTGAAGCCGTTCAAAGAAAACGGAGGAGGCAAAGTCCAACAGCAACAGCAGAAGCAGCATCTTTCAAAAACCTGCACCGGGAAAGGCAGCAATGCTTTTACCACACCCTCAAGACCTGACACACCCATGGTGACTGCTAGTCTAGATAGGACGTCTAGATTCAGACTCATTCAGCAACGGTCTACCAACATCACAGCCACAGCAGCCGCTAAGCTCTTGCAGTCTAGCGGGATGTCTTTACCTGCTCCACCTACCAATCTAGTTACTGAGACTGAGGCAAACACCCAAGACGCCACTTCTGCTCCCCAACTTGATCCTTCTTCACCAAGTTCACTTCCCGATGTCAATAATCACAGTCAAATGCCAGTTGTACCAAGCTGCTCAACAAGGTGTCTTCCTGATATCCGCTCTTCCATGCCTGAGGCCGATTTGTTGCCATCCGTTTCTAGTAGACAGCTCGTTGACAAAAGTAGCAGCAGCAGGGGTAATGCAACTGTCACTGTCAGTGAAGATTTTTTTAAATGTTCTGCTTCCCCTTGCTCCCGTTCTCTGAACTTGCCATTATCAAGTTCCGACATCTTATCCTTCCAGCCAAACAAAGGGAGTGAAAGATTAACATCTGTTCTGTCCAAGCCATATACAAACACAGGGAAGATGGGTGGCTTATGTCTTCCCCCTGTCCCACCATCTACAAGTGCAAAGCTGAGCTCAGATACAAGGAGAGGAAAGAAAGTTTCTGGACACCTAGAAGATGTGCACTCCTTGAGAGTGCTTCATAATCGCTATCTGCAGTGGAGATATACCAATGCAAGAGCAGAGGCTTCCATGCGAGCACAGCAGAGAGAAACTGAGGTAAGTCATATTTGAGTGCTCAAAAGTCAAACTAGATTTTAATTCTTAAAAAATGATTGTCACTTCTATAGCTCAAATGTGGATTCTAAGTCGAACTGATAAGGACAAAGTGCTTGCTTTTCCAGCTGATTAACTTTCTCATGTCTTTCTGTTATTATATATTGTAGAGAACACTTTATTCTCTTGCGGTAAAGATAGCAGAACTATATGATTCTGTCAAGAGGAAACGGATAGAACTTGGCATTTTGCAAAGAACAGAGACTTTATCAGCAATTCTTGATGCTCAAGTAAGGCTGCCAGAATTTCATGATTGCTTTACACTTCTCATGGAGTAATATTGTATATGCTTGGTTAGCAATTTCATCGATTCTTATAATGATCCATATCTTGCATAAACGTATTTGTTAGGTATATTTCATAACCTAGCCTTCAAGAAAAGATATATGCTTGCAAGTGACAGGAATTATCTTTAGCTTGTAGACTGTATATATAGTGGAGACTGGATCTTTCATGCTGAGCACAACTTAGCCATGAAGAATCATGCTTTGCCTTTCATTCTCATATGACTAGTATCTGTATAGCAATGTAAATTTTGGTGTTATATCATCTCACTTCGCCAGAAAGATTCAGTTGAGAGTTCATAAATTTTCATCAAGTCATACTAACCAGTTTGAGCAACACTAATCCATCCTCTCCTCTGAGGCAATGGAGCTGTGAAAGAGAAAAGCACAATAGTTGTGAAAACTATAGGATTTCAAAAGCATTGGAGGTATTTACTCTTTTGTGGTGATATTTCTAAGAAATTGATGACTGAAAGGGTATATTTTGAATTCATGTGAAAAAATCCTATGACTGGACTTCTTTATCTTCTTTAATGCTTTTATTCACAATGGCATATGAATTTTACAGTTAGAAACTGATTTTCAATCTGTGTTGTTCACAGTCATTCTGCAAATTTTAGCTGTTGAATAAAACGTAACAAGTAGTGAGATATTGCTATGGGTCCTCAGAGATCACAAACTTTTTTTGCAAATGCTATGTATAATGTGGTCTGATGACAGTAAGACTGCTGTTAAATAAAAATATAAAAGAATTAAACTGTAACACACTTTCAGTGTGTCTAACATTGAGGTACTTATATGCTGTTCTAGTGTATGGCATATGTACCCTAAGCGTGGTGTTCAGCACTAAGAAATTGAAGTAGCCACATTTTAACTCGTGTTTTA
Organism: Prunus fruticosa; assembly: GCA_018703695.1. NCBI lineage: Eukaryota > Viridiplantae > Streptophyta > Magnoliopsida > Rosales > Rosaceae > Prunus > Prunus fruticosa. Next base: position 160,263 of record CM031920.1, on the reverse strand, counting down.
TTCAAAAAGAAATACTGAATTCTGTTTGTAACTTACATATTCTACTGGACATTATCTTAGATTCCATATTTGGACCAGTGGTTTGCTCTTCAAGGGGATCATTCAAGTTCTCTGGCAGAAGCAACACAAGCTTTGTCGAATGCCTCATTTCAACTTCCAATCAGTGGCAATGTTAGGGTATAATTCCTCTGTTTAATTATGGGTTCATTTGTGTAACCAATGTTCAACTTATGTTTCTTGTATTGCTTTGTAACACTGACTTGAGATATACTTTGTAGGTCGATCTACAAGAGGTAAAAGAGGCACTGAACTCAGCAGTGGAAGTGATGGAGATAATAGATCTCCAAGTTCAGCGATCTACAGCAAAGGTAAACTAACTAGGAGACTTTTTCCTTTGACAATCAACAATTGGATATTTTACTTTTTATCAGAAGTGATGGCACAACTGACAAGAAGAAAAATTTCATTGTAGTGGGAAAATCTAATGATACAAATAGGGTGAACAAGTTTATTCTAGATTCCAAGAATCAAATTTTTTAGAGAGTTGCCGCACTGCACAGGGTTGGGTGCTTGCTGATAGAAGTCAGCATTGCTTAAGAATAGATGGATACAAATGCAAAATTAAGGCCCCGGTAAACATTTTGTTTTTGGTTTCTATAAGACCTCGTTTTGTAACCCCTTTGTTTTTGGTTTTTAGTTTCATTCTTTTTGTTGGAGATAAAGACGAATAACTTGGATGAAAAGGGAAATGGAGAATGGTGGAAGGAGGCTGGTGGGGGGAGGAGGTATGAGGGAGAAATGAAGGATAATGAATAAAGCAAAAACTTTTAGTGAGTGGTCAGGTACTTGGCCGCACTTACCCCTCAATGAAGGACTAATGAATAAAGCAAAAAAAAAAACCTTTTAGAACTAAATAAAAAAAGTTTGGTTTTAGTTTTTAGTTTTCATTTTATCTAGCATACGAAAAGGCCCTAAGTGAATTGTTTCAAACTTAATTAATTATATACAAGGAGAATTTATATTGTGGATGCAGTTCTTTTGAATTCTAATTAAACATGAATATTTTGGTCGTGAAGATCGTGTGATTCAATGAGAATTTGATGTATCTAGCATTTGTTTCGGCTTTAATGAAGAAAGCTTTTGTGATTCAGGCAGAAGAAACAGAAAATTTGATTTCAGAACTAGCCAGACTGACTAGTGGAGAAAGAGCCCTTATTGAAGAATGTGGAAATATGTTGTCCAAGACATATACAACACAGGTTTGCCGCACCTCAATCCGCTTATATTATATATGACAGTTATGAGTTTTATGAGCTGCTGCATGATAGTGCCAATCTTTGTGGTCTTTTCCTCTTGAATGCAATATTGTCTAAACCCTGCTCATTACTAACATTATCAGAAAATTTTATTTAGAAATTATGCTCTGCTTTCAGGTGGAAGAGTGGAGCTTAAGGGGCCAGATAATCCAGTTGAAACGTTGCTGTTCTTGAAAAGCATTTCTTCTACGAAGACTGAGCAATGAGATACTTGTTGCGTTGAGAATGTCTTCTTTATTTCTTTGCTGCGAAATGCAAACTTATTTGTTACGACTTATTTGAGCCCCTCCCCCCCTCTCTCTCTCTCTCTCTCTCTCTCTCTCTCGCACGTTATATACAACCCATTTCTTCACAGGGAATCCATTTTTACTAGGGTCGCAGGCTGTACAATACAATTTGATGATCCGAATTGTTCAGGACCTCATTCAAGAATTATATTTACAAAAAGTCACACAATAAGAAATCATTTAGTCCATCTCAAAAAAAGATTAAAAAAAGAAATCATTATAATACAACTAAATACTCCTACAAACGCATAAAGCTATCCACTATTTATATTCATATATGATCACAGCTTATTCTACTTTCTGGTCTTATTTAGCCCACAAATCACATTGACCACTCCTAGCCTTTGCCTTAGCCACCCCTAGCTCATGGTAGAAATTGGTATTGTTGAACAAGTTAAGTTTTTTTCATTTACATGTTCTAGCAGATCTTTTGTGTCCCATTGAATCCTTACTCTCTAATTTGATTTCTCATATTTTTAAAGATCAAATTGACCACTCCTAGCCTACCTCACGGTAACCTTTGCCTCAGCCAACCCTACCTCACGGTAAAGACTAGTATTGTTGAATCGGTTCAGTTTGTTTCATTTATGTTTCGGCATATCTTTTGTGTCCAGTTGAATCCTCAATCTCTAATATGAATTCCTCATACTTTTTCCCATCACATTGACCATTCCTAGCCTTTGCCTCAGGGAGCCAACCCTAGCTCATTGTACAGATTGGTATTGCTTTATCAAGCTAAGTTTTTTTTTTCATTTTTGTTTTAGTAGATTTTTTGTGTCCCTTTGAATCCTCAATCTCTAATTTGATTTCTCATATTTTTTTAACATCAAATTGACCACTCCTAGCCTTTGCCGCACCCAACACTAGCTCACAATCCAGAATACAAGCAAGTATTGTTGAATCGGTTCAATTTGTTTCATTTATGTTTCGGCATATCTTTTGTGTCCCTTTGAATCCTCAATCTCTAATATGAATTCTAATACTTTTTCCCATCACATTAACCACTCGACTAGCCTTTGCCTCAACCAACCCTAGCTCATGGTACAGAACTGGTATTGTTTAACAAGCTAAGTTTTTTTCATTTTTGTTTTAGCAGATTTTTTGTGTCCCCTTGAAACCTCAATCTCTAATTTGTATTGTCAAATTTTTTAACATCAAATTGAACACTCCTAACCTTTGCCTCAGCCAACCCTAGCTCACGATAAAGAGTATTGGCAAGTATTGTTGAACATGTTCAGTTCTTTTACATTTACGTTTTAGTAGATCTTTTGTGTCCCCTTGAATCCTCAATCTCCAAATTGAATTCTTAATACTTTTACACATCAAATTGACCACTCATATCCTTTGCCTCAACCAACCCTAGCTCACGGTCAAGAGTACATGCAAGTATTATTGAACAGGTTCATTTTTTCATTTTTATTTTACAGAACTTTTGTGTTTTAGCAGATCTTTTATGACCCATTGAATCCTCAATCTCCAATTTGGATTCTCATATTTTTTCCATGAAATTGACCACTACTAGCCTTTGCCTCATCCAACCCTAGCTCAAGGTATAGACATGTATTGTTGAAAAAGTTCAGTTTTTTCATTTCTGTTTAAGCAGATCTTTTGTGTCCCTTTGAATCCTCAATCTCTAATTATGTATTCTCATAGTTTTTACCATAAAAATTGACCACTCCTAGCCTTTGCCTTAGCCAACCCTAGCTTTCACGGTACACGCTGGTATTGTTTAACAAGTTCAGTTTTTTTCATTTATGTTTTAGCAGATTTTTTCTGTCCCCTTGAATCCTCAATCTCTAATTTGTATTCTCATATTTTTTAACATCAAATTGACCACTCCTAGCCTTTGCCTCAGCCAACCCTAGCTCACGATAAGGAGTATAGGCAAGTATTGTTGAACAATTTCAGTTTTTTTCATTTACGTTTTAGCAGATCTTTTATGTCCCCTTCAATCCTCACTTTCCAATTTGAATTCTCATATTTTTCACATCAAATTGACCACTCATAGACTTTTCCCTAGCCAACCCTAGCACAAGGTACAAGTATGTATTTCTAAACAAGTTTAGTTCTTTTCATTTACGTTTTAGCGGATCTTTTTCTGTCCCCTTGAATCCTCAATCTCTAATTTCTATTCTCATATTTTTTCACATCAAATTGACCACTCGTAGCCTTTGCATTGGCCAACCCTAGCTCACTATAGGAGTATAGGCAAGTATTATTGAAATTGGTTCAGTTTTTTTTTTTATGTTTTAGTAGATATTTTATGTCCCCTTTAATCCTCAATCTCCAATTTGGATGCTCACTTTTTTTTTACATCAAATTGACCACTCCTAGCCTTTGACCCCGCCAACCCTAGCACAAGGTACAAACTGGAATTGTTGAACAAGTTCAGTTTTTTCATTTAAGTTTTAGCAGATCTTTTGTCCCCTTGAATCCTCAATCTCTAATTTCTATTCTCATATTATTTCCAATGAAATTGACCACTCGTAGCCTTTGACATTAGCCAACCCTAGCTCACTATACATATAGGCAAGTATTCTTGAACAGGTTCAATTTTTTTCTTTTACATTTTAGCAGACATTTTCTGTCCCCTTCAATCCTCACTCTCCAATTTGGATTCTCATATTCTTTTTCCCACATCAAATTGACCACTTCTAGCCATTGCCCTCAACCAACCCTAGCATCAGGTACAGACTGGTATTGTTGAAAAAGTTCGGTTTTTTCATTTACGTTTTAGCGGATCTTTTCTGTCCCATTGAATCCTCAATCTCTAATTTGTATTCTCATACTCTCTTCCATAGAAATTGACCACCCGTAGCCTTTGGCTTGGCCAACCCTAGCTCACTATACAGCTAATATATTGTTAACAAGTTCAGTTTTTTTTCATTTATGTTTTGGCAGATTTTCTGTGTCCCCTTGAATCCTCAATCTCTAATTTGTATTCTCACATTTTTTATCATCAAATTGACCACTCCTAGCCTTTGAACCTCATCCAACCCTAGCTCACGATAAAGAGTATAGGCAAGTATTGTTGAACATGTTCAGTTTTTTTCATTTAAGTTTTAGTAGATCTTTTGTGTCCCCTTGAATCCTCAATCTCCAATTTGAATTCTAATATTTACTTCTTCCAAAGAATTGACCACTCCTAGCCTTTGCCTTAGCCAACCTTAGCTCATTATACAGACTAGTATTGTTTAACAAGTTCAGTTTTTTTTTTTCATTTTTGTTTTAGCATTTTCTTTTCTATCCCCTTGAAGGCTTAATCTCTACTTGGTATTCATCACATTTTTTACCATCAAATTCACCACTCCTAGCCTTTGCCTTAGCCAACCCTAGCTCACGATAAAGAGTATAGGCAAGTATTGTTGAACACGTTCAGTTTTTTCATTTATATTTTAGCAGATCTTTTGTGTCCCCTTGAATACTCAATCTCTAATTTCAATTCTCAAACTTTTTCACAATCAAATTGAACCACTCCTAGCCTTTGCCTAAGCTAACCCAAGCTCATTATACAGAGTGGTATTCAAAGAGGGAAGTTCAAGGTTCGTTTTTTTTCATTTACATGTTTTAGCAGATCTTTTGTGTCCTCTTGAATCCTCAATCCCCAAATTGAATTCTCAATGTTTTTAAACCTCTAAATTGACCACTCCTCGCCTTTGCCTTGGCCAACCTTAGCTCACAGGAGAGACTGGTATTGTGCTGAACAAGTTTAGTTTTTTGCATTTATGTTTTAGCAGAGTTTTTTATCCCCTTGAATCCTCAATATCCAATTTGTGTTTTGAAACTTTTGCCAATGAAATTGACCACTCGTAGCCTTTGAATTGGCCAACCCTAGATCACTCACTATACAGGGTGGTATTGTTGAACATGTTCAGTTTTTTCGTTTATGTTTTAGCAGATCTCTTTCTGTCCCCTTCAATCCTCAATCTCCAATTTGGATTCTCATATTTTTTTTCCACCAAATTGACCACTTCTAGGATTTGCCTTAGCCAACCCTAGGACAAGGTACATACTGGAATTCCTGAACAGTATATCGTTTCATTTATGTTTTAGCAGATCTTTTTTCTAACCCCTTGAATTCTCAATCTCTAATTTGAATTTTCATAGTTTTTTCCAATGAAATTGACCACCCGTTGCCTTTGGATTTGCCAACCCTAACTCACGATACAGACAGGTATTATTGAATTGATTCAATTATGTTCTTTTATGTTTTAGTAGATCTTTGGTCCCCTGGAATCCTCAATCCCTAATTGTAACTCTCACTTTTTTAGTCATTAAATTGACCACTCTTAGCCTTTGAATCAGCCAACCCTAGCTTTTGGTACAGACTATATTTCTGAACTTGGTTCAGTTCATTTCATTTATGGTTTAGCATATCTTTTCTTTCCCCTTGAATCCTCAGTCTCTAATTTGAATTCTCATATTTTTCCCACGAAATAGACCACTTCTAGCCTTTACCTCAACCAACCCTAGCTCACAGGACATCCTGGTAGGTATTGCTGAACCGGTTCAGTTCGTTTCATTTATTTTTTAGCAGATATTTTCTGACCCCTTGAATCGTCAATTTCTAATTTGAATTATCATATATTTTCCAACGAAATTGACCACTCATAGCCTTTGAATTCGCCAACCCTAGTTCAAGATATAGACATGTATTTATGAATCGGTTTAGTTCGTTTCATTTACGTTTTAGCGGATCTTTTTCTGTCCCCTTGAATCTTCAATCTCTTATTTCAATTCTAGTACTTTTTCCAATGAAATGGACCACTCGTAGCCTTTGAATTGGCTAACCATAGCTCACTATACAGAGTGGTATTGCTGAATCGGTTCAATTCGTTTCTTTTATGTTTTAGTAGATCTTTTCTGTCCCCTTATCCTCAATCTCTAATTTAAATTCTCAAACTTTTTCCAACGAAATTGACCACTCGTAGCCTTTGAATTGGCCAACCCTAGCTAACTACACAGACTCGTAATCCTGAATCGGTTCAGTTCGTTTCTTTTATGTTTTAGCAGATCTTTTCTCTCCCCTTGAATCCCCAATCTCTAAATTGAATTCTCACTCTTTTTGTCATCAAATTGACCACTCCTAGCCTTTGAACCCGCCAACTCTAGCCCACGGTACAGACTGGTATTGCTAAACCGGGTTCAGTTCGTTGCATTTATGTTCTAGTAGATATTTTTGGTCCCCTTGAATCCTCAATCTCTAATTTCAATTTTCATACTTTTTCCAACGAAATTGACCACTCATAGACTTTGAATTGGCGAACCCAAGCTCACAATACGAACTGGTATTACTCGAATCGGTTCAGTTCGTTTCTTTTATGTTTTAGCAGATCTTTTTCTGTCCCCCTGAATCCTCAATCTCTAATTTGAATTCTCACTTTTTTTGTCATCAAATTGACCACTCCTAGCCTTTAAACTTGCCTACCCTAGCTCACGGTACAAAATGGTAATGCCTGAACCCGTTCAGCTCGTTGCATTTATATTTTAGTACATATTTTCTGTCCCCTTGAATCCTCAATCTCTAATTTCAATTTTCATACTTTTTCCAATGAAATTGACCACTCGTAGCCTTTGAATTGGCCAACCCTAGCTCACTATACAGACTGGTATTACTGAATCGGTTCAGTTCGTTTCTTTTATGCTTTAGCAGATCTTTTTCTGTCCGATTAAATCCTCAATCTCTCTAATTTGAATTCTCATATTTTTTCACCAAATTGACCACTTTTAGGCTTTGCCTCAGCCAACCCTAACTCACGGTCAGACTGAAATTGCTAAACCAGTTCAGTTCGTTTCATTTATGTTTTAGAAGATGTTTTGACCCCTTGAATCCTCAATCACTAATTTGAATTCTCACATTTTTTCCAATGAAATTGACCACCCGTTGCCTCTTAATTCGCCAACCCTAGCTCATGATACATACACGTATTTCTGAATTCGGTTCATTTCAGTTCTTTTTTGTTTGAGCAAATCTTTTGCCCCTTGAATTCTGAATCTCTAATTATAGCCCTCACTTTTTTTGCCATCAAATTGACCACTCCTAGCCTTTGAATCAGCCAACCCTAGCTCACGTTACAGTATGGCATTGTTGAATT
>CM031920.1:122226-149965 GCA_018703695.1 Prunus fruticosa | reverse complement strand
GGGGCCATGATTACATGCTTAACCAACCAAAAATGTCATGTGTTATTTTTCATAAATAAATTATAACTGTTTTTACAATTGGACTTTTACTCTCAAGAATTATATATATATATATTTGAATATGTACCATGACATTAGCTGGTGGTATTTCCATTCAAAAAATGTCATGTGTCATTTTTCATAAATAAATTATAACTGTTTTTACAATTGGACTTTTACTCTCAAGAATTATATATATATATTTGAATCAGATTTCGGATCAATCTATATTGACTGCTTCCGTTCCCCGTTCCCCGCTAAACCCTAAACCCTAAACCCCTAATTTAAACCCTCCCCAACTCGCTCTTCAACACATTTTTTCCCTTTATTAAGAGAATGCCCAAGGCTAGGAGAGATTATAGAATGGTCCTGTACTACCACGTCAGCTAATAGTACTTCTATTCAAAATATGCCATATGTCATTTAAAAAAAATAAATTATAGCTTTTTTTAACAGTTGGATTTAAAGTTCTTTTTTTATTTAGAATAATTTTTTTTATTTTATTTAAAAAGTTAAAGAACCCAAAGACGCCTCTGGAAACCACGTCCCACAACTAGGAGTGGGTATTGGAACCGCAAAACCGCAAAACTGAATCAAACCAATTCGGAAAAAATCGTGTTGACCAAAAAAGTCAAAAATCGAGACAAATCCAAACCGAACGGGTTTAGACCGATTCCGGTTTCGATTTTTCACTACAAAGAACCGGTCCAATACAATTAATTAATATATATTTTTATATTATATATATTTATATTTTATATTATATATATATAGTTTAACATGTGGCTGTTTTGTATTGGCCGTCTAAAATATTACCGTACGCACGTCATAGGTTTCTTTCTTCCTTCTTCGATTTCATTTCCTCTCTCTCTGCCTCGTCTGAGCCGCCGAAGCCGAACCTCTCTTTTCCTCTGCGTGAACCTCTCTTTCAGCCATCCTTGTTCTTCTTCACGGTCGTGCCGCCGAAGCTCCCTCTCTTTTTCGGGACGCAAGCAGTGGGCCACAACCCAATCCCCATCTTTGTCCTCCGCGTAACCCAATCGCCCAGCGCACCGTTAAACCCCTTTCAACCTTAACTCTAGAATTACACAGAGTAATAAGTGTTTCTTTATTGATTTATCGAAACAGGACAATATTCTCAACACCTTATTCTTGATAGGGAATGGCCTAACACGCACCTTCATTTCTGCACTTCGCCCCAAATTAGGGTTTTTGATCTCTCACTCTCACTCTTTGAGTTACACATAAACCACACTGAGAGCTTCCCATAGCCGAGAGAAAGATGTGGAGGTCTGTTGTGACGCAAAGAGCTTCTCTTTCGACACAGGCGGCGCAGAAGTTGTGTGCAACTCGAAACTAGGTGCTTTCCTCTAAAACCCTAACACTAGTTGATCAATCTCCTCATTTTCCGACCAGATCCTCCCTCTGCCAAACCCGTAGGTTCCTTTCTCAGCTCTAGAAAACCCCAGTGATTCTGATTCAGCGGAAGGACAACAGCTATCAGTGGACTTTGGTGAAAATGGTGATACACAGAGGGAAAATCTTACCCCGGGAATGGGCTTGTTGGAGAGGAAAAGGGTGATACTCAAATGAACATTATTTTTCCCCCTCTAATGTAGAGTTGGGGGAAGTAGAAGAGGTTTATGAGATTGATTTGGAGCAGTTGGAGAGTTTATTGTCTCTTCTTCAGAGGCAGTGCTGATGGGTGTCTTGAGTCTAGTTTTGATGTTTTAAATTTGACTTTACATCCAGAGTTTGTGATTAAAGTAATTGAAACCCCACTTGTTTTGGGTGAGAATTTGATTAGGTTTTTCAAGTGGGCATTGAAGGAGAAACCCGAGTTTGGTGTCACTACGCGCATACTGGATGCACTTGTTCGTGCGACATGTAGTGGCCTCGTTAGGAAGAGAGATGTGTATTTTTTGTGGGATTTAGTTAACGAGGTTGGTGAGAAGGAGAACACTGTGGTGCATGTGGAAATTCTCAATGAATTGATATCTTCATTCTCAAAATTGGGTAAAGGGAAAGCTGCTTTGGAGGTGTTCAACAAGTTTGGTGATTTTGGATGTGTCCCAAATGCAGATACATATTACTTTACAATTGAAGCACTTTGCAGGCGTTCAATTTTTGGTTGGGCTGAGTCTGTTTGTGAGAAGATGCTTGATGCGGGAATCTTGCCTGATGGTGAGAAAGTTGGTAGGATCATATCCTGGTTTTGCAAGGGTAAAAAAGCTAAAGATGCCCATTTGGTTTATTCCTCGGCGGTGAATGTGAAGCCGCAGTACCTGCCTCCCGCTTCGGTTTATCTTTTGATCAGTTCACTCTGGAGGGAGGATGAAACCGTTAAATTAGCTCTAGATATGTTAGATGATTTTGCTGGTGAAGCACGGAAATATGCGATTAAGCCCTTTTCAGCTGTTGTTCGAGGTTTGTGTAGGATAAAGGATGTCGATGGGGCCAAAAAATTGCTTCTTGAGATGACAATGAAGGGCCCACCTCCAGGAAATGCAGTTTTCAATATGGTAATCAATGGCTATTGTAAGGCTGGGGATATGGGAGAGGCAATTGATATGATGAATCTAATGAAGAGTAGGGGGTTGAAACCAGATGTGTATACTTACACTGTTATCATGAGTGGTTATACAAATGGAGGTCAGATGGAGGAGGCTTGTAAAATATTATCCGAAGCCAAAAACAAGCACCCCAAATTGAGTCCTGTGACTTACCATACACTCATCCGTGGGTATTGCAAACTGGAAGAGTTTGGTAAGGGTTTAAAGTTGTTGCACGAGATGAAAGATTCTGGGGTCCAACCTAATGTTGATGAGTACAATAAGTTGATCCAATCTCTCTGCCTCAAGGCCTTGGATTGGGAAACAGCAGAAAAACTACTTGAAGAAATGAAGGATAACGGCTTGCATCTCAATGGGATTACACGGGGTCTTATAAAAGCTGTGAAGGAACTGAAGGAGGAGAAAATAGAGACTGAGAATGTAGTTGCAGAAGCCTAAAATGGTCATCTGGTTTTTGGTATGTGGATGTTATGATGAAGACTAGTTAAATAAAGTGAAGCTTTGCGGTTGACACATATCATCAGCACTTATATTTATCGTCTGAGGTTACACATTTCCATGTGGTTGACTGAAAGGACAGACAGCTTAGATATATATTTTGATCCAAAATTTAGTCTTATTACTGCATAAAACCGAATTACCTTTTATCTGTACTATTGCGCATTTGGCATTGAATATTGGGACTTGTCGATTAATTGAAATATATATCCATTTCAGAAAATGAATATGTTTATCCAACTTTTGCTCCCCACTTCCCTCTTTTGAGGAGCTAATCAATCTTCGGCTGTTTCATTGTTCATTTAGGCTTATGTTACTTACACATTATTCATGGCTATGCATTGTGTCGTCTTTTAAGCTTTCCCTCTCATTGTATAGTTTATTTGTTGTGTCTTAGGGAGCAGTTTGGGTTCTAGAACCAGAAAAAGTTCCCAAAAATTGGCAAGAAAAAACACTGCGAAAGCAAAAGAGAAAGAAGGAATTCTTTGAGGTTTCTCCTATAAAAAAATATGCAAAAATCAAGAACCGACTACTCATTCTGACAGAATCAGATGGCTCCCAGACAGCTATCCAGTTAAAGGGCTGCACCATTGAAGCTGTTTCCTCAACAATTCTACCTTCAAGAAAATGGTAACTGGCCTTTGCCACACATCTTTTTGATAACATTCCTGGTGTGTTTTAGAATTGGGTTGGGTATTTTGTGGAAGAGGATAGGGTCAAGGGCTTTTCAGCTTCTAACCATTCTTCATCTTAGATTTAGGTGACAGGTTTCTTTCTTAATCCAGATGTTCTAGTAAAGGACAGTTGTGCTTTATATCCTTGCTATACATTTTTGTCTTACCTCTAATCAGTCTGAAGTAGAAGAAGGGTATGGACATATAAAAAGATAAAACACGGGGTTATCATTTTTCTTTTTCTCTTTTTAAATTTAATCAAATGGGGATGGTCTTCACTTTAATTATCATTTTAAGAAAATATTTTACTATTTTGCCCAAATTTTCCCATTACAAAGTGCAGTGCCAAAAGTTTTCTGACAATATAAAGTTCCAATATTTATTTTGTAAATATATAAAGTGCCATAATTCCTCTTTTTATTTTGAAAAATAAAATAAAAATTGTCTGAGTTCGTAGCTATTTACTGTATTTCACTACATTCTTGAATAGGGGTTAACGAACTTAAAATTTCTTTCTGTTCTTAGGGCCAAAAGGTTCCCCATAAAATTGGATAGCAAGTCCACCATAATATACAAAGGAAGTAAAGTCTTTTACATTTATCTTGAAACTTCATGGGAGAAGGAATCATGGTGTAAAGCTCTTCGTCTGGCATCTAGCAATGACAAAGAGAAACTTGATTGGTTTGCGAAGTTGCATGAAGAATTTCGCTGTTACTTGACATTGTTAAATGCAGGATATCCTTCACTCATGAAACACTCCGGAGGGTTCTCTTCTGCTGAACCCGTAGATAGGGAAAATAGGATTGATGGTTCTTCCTCAAAGGTTCGTATGTTCTTGAAAAAAATCACAAAGAAGTATGCTAAGGTTGGTCCAGATAATAAGTTGAGCTGGACTTCATCCTTAGGCCGTGAAGAAAGAAAGATAAGTGAGAAGAATCGTACATGTCAGGATTCTATTTCTCTCAGTAGCTTGGTAAATGCTAGTCCACCAGTGAAGAGGGCTAAGAGTTTCACAGAATTGAATTAGGCAATTCCGCCTTCATCAACCTTAATTCATTCTGGTAGCCAAGGTCATATATCTGTCATCTCTGATGAAAAGTTTAGTACTGATGAGGCAACACTTTGTTGGAATTTGTTAATTCCACGGCTCTTCTTTGTATCAGCCAACCCTATCTCATTATACAGACTGATATAGCTGAACCGGTTCAGTTATTTTTTAGATCTTTTCTATCCCTTTGAATCCTTAATCTCTAATTTGATTTCTCATATTTATTCCCGTCAAATTGACCACTCGTAGCCATTGAAACAGCCAGCCCTAGCTCATTGTACAGACTTGGAATATCTGAACCGGTTCAGTTTGATTCATTTATGTTTCAGCAGATCTTTTCCGTCCTCTTGAATCCTCAATCTCTAATTTGAATTCCCATATTTTTTTCCCATCAAATTGACCACTGTTAGCCATTGTATTAGCCAACCCTATCTCATTATACAGACTTGGTATAACTGAACTAGTTCAGTTATGTTTTTGCAGATCTTTTCCATCCCTTTGAATCCTCAACCTCTAATTTGAATTCTCATATTTTTTCCCATCAAATTGACCACTCGTAGCCTTTGAATCAGCCAACCCTAGCTCGTTGTACAGACTGGAATATCTGAACCAGTTAGGTTCGATTCATTTATGTTTTAGCAAATCCTTTCCATGCCCTTGAATCCTCATTCTCTAATTTGAATTCTCATATATTTTCCCACCAAATTGACCTCTCATAGACTTTGAATCAGCTAACCCTAGCTCAGGAAAAAGGACTTGGTAGAGCTTAAATCGGTTCAGTTCGTTTCATTTATGTTTTAGTAGATCTTTTCCATACCCTTGAATCCCCAATCTCCAATTTGAATTCTCAAATTTTTTTCCCATTAAATTGAAAACTGTTAGCATTTGAATCAGCCAACCCTAACTCATTGTATAGACTGGTATTGTTGAATCGGTTCTGCTCGATTCATTTATGTTTCAGGAGATCTTTTCCATCCCCTTGAATCCTCAATCTCTAATTTGAATTCTCATATTTTAACCCATCAAATTGACCACTCCTAATCTTTGTTTCAGCAAACCCTAGCTCATTGTATAGACTGGTATAGCTAAACTGGTTCAGTTATGTTTTTGCAGATATTTTTCATCCATTTGAATCCTCGATCTCTAATTTGAATTCTCATATTTTTTCCCGTCAAATTGACTACTCGTAGCCGTTGAAACATCCAACCCTAGCTCATTGTACAGACTTGGAATATTGCTAAACCCTTTCAGTTCAATTCATTTATGTTTCAGCAGATCTTTTTTTTCCTCCTCGAATCCTCAATCTTTAAGTTGAATTCTCATGTTTTTTACCATCAAATTCACTACTCCTAGCCTTTGTATCAGCCAACCCTAGCTCATTATACATTGGTCCAGCGGAACCGATTCTGTTATGTTTTTGCATCTCTGTTCCATCCCTTTGCTTGCTCAATCTCTAATTTGATTTCTCAATCTCTAATCCTCAATCTGAAATTTGAATTCTCATATTTTTTTACCATCAAATTCACCACTCTTAGCCTTTGTATCAGCCAACCCTAGCTCATTATACAGACTTGGTATAGTTGAACAGGTTCAGTCATGTTTTTGCAGATCTTTTCCATCCCTTTGAATCCTCAACCTCTTATTTGAATTCTCATATTTTTTCCCATCAAATTGACCACTCGTAGCGTTTGAATCAGCCAACACAAGCTCATTGTACAGACTTGGAATATTTGAACCGGTTAGCTCGATTTATTTATGTTTCAGCAGATCTTTTCCTTCCTCATGAATCCTCAATCTCTAATTTAAATTCACATATTTTTTCCCACCAAATTGACCACACCTAGCCTTTGTATCAGCCAACCCTAACTCATTATACAGACTTGGTTACTCAACCGTTCAGTTATGTTTTTACAGATCTTTTCCATCCCTTTGAATCCTGAATCTCTAATTTAAATTCTCATATTTTTTCCAATGAAATTGACCACTCGTAGCCATTGAAACAGCCAACCCTAGGTCATTGTGCAGACTGGAATATCTGAACCTTTAGTTTTCAATTTGTTTATGTTTCAGGAGATATTTTCCGTAATCCTGAATCCTCAATCTCTAATTTGAATTCTCATATTTTTTCACACTAAATTGACCAATCCTAGCCTTTGTATCAGCCAACCCTAGCACATTATACAGACTGGTATTGTAGAACCCTTTAGGAATGTTTTTGCAGATCTTCTCCATCCCATTGAATCCTCAATCTCTAATTTGAATTCTCATCTTTTTTACCGTCAAATTGACCACTCGTAGCCATTGAAATAGCCAACCCTAACTCATTGTACAGACTGGAATATCTTGAATCGATTTAGTTCGATTCATTTATGTTTCAGGAGACATTTTCCGTCCTCTTGAATCCTCAATCTCTAATTTGAATTCCCATAATTTTTCCGACCAAATTGACCAATCCTAGCCTTTGTATCAGCCAACCCTATCTCATTATAGAGACTGGTATAGCTGAATTGGTTCAGTTATGCATTTACAGATCTTTTCCATCCCTTTGAATCCTGAATCTCTAATTTAAATTCTCATATTTTTTCCCAAGAAATTGATCACTCGTAGCCTTTGAACCAGCCAACTCGAGGTCATTGTACAGACGGGAATATCTAACCGGTTCAATTCGATTCGTTTTTGTTTCAGGAGATATTTTCCGTAATCTTGAATCCTCAATCTCTAATTTGAATTCTCATATTTTTTCTAACCAAATTGACCAATCCTAACCTTTGTATCAACCTACCCTATCTCATTAAACAAACTGGTATAGCTGAATTGGTTTAGTTATGTTTTTACAGATCTTTTCCATCCTTTTGAATCCTTAATCTCTAATTTGAATTCTCACATTTTTTCCTGTGAAATTGACCACTTGTAGCCTTTGGAACAGCCAACCCTAGCTCATTGTACAGACTGGAATATCTAGAACCGATTTCAGTTCGATTCATTTATGTTTTAGCAGACATTTTCCTTCCTCTTGAATCCTCAACCCTAGCACATTATACAGAACTTGGTATAGTAGAACCCTTCAGGAAAGTTTTTGCAGATCTTTTCCATCCCATTGAATCATCAATCTCTAACTTGAATTATCATATTTTTCACCGTCCATTTGACCACTCGTAACCTTTGGAACAGCCAACCCTAGCTCATTGTACAGACTGGAATATCTAACCGATTTCAGTTCGATTCATTTATGTTTCAACATACATTTTCCGTCCTCTTGAATCCTCAATCTCTAATTTGAATTCCCATATTTTTTCCGACCAAATTGACCAATCAAAGCCTTTGTATCAGCAAACCCTATCTAATTATACAGATTGGTATAGCTGAACCGGTTTAGCGACGTTTTTACAGATCTTTTCCATCCTTTTGAATTATGAATCTCTAATTTGAATTCTCATATTTTTTCCCGTGAAATTCACCACTCGTTGCCGTTGAAACAGCCAACCAAATTAATTGTCAGATTTTTTCCCACCAAATTAACCAATCCTAGCCTTTGTATCAGCCAACAATATCTCATTATATAGACGGGTATAGCTGAACCGGTTCAGTTATGTTTTTACAGATCTTTTCCATCCATTTGAATCCTCAATCTCTAATTTCAATTCTCGTATTTTTTCCCGTCAAATTGACCACTCGTAGCCATTGAAACAGCCAACCTTAGCTCATTGTACAGATTGGAATATCTGAACTGGTTCAGTTCGATTCATTTATGCTTCAGGAGATATTTTCCGTCCACTTAAATTCTCAGTCTCTAATTTGAATTCTTAGATTTTTTCTCACCAAATTGACCAATCCTAGCCTTTGTATCAGCCAACCCTAGCACATTATACAGACTGGTATAGCTGAACCGATTCAGGAATGTTTTTACGATTTTTCCATCCCACTGAATCCACAACCTCTAATTTTAATTCTCATATTTTTTCCCGTCAAATTGATCACTCGTAGCCATTGAAATAGCCAACCCTAGCTCATTGTAGGCTGAACCGGTTCAGTTATGTTTTTAAGATCTTTTCCATCCATTTGAATCCTCAATCTCTAATTTCAATTCTCGTATTTTTTCCCGTTAAATTGACCACTCGTAGCCATTGAAACAGCCAACCCTAGCTCATTGTACAGACTTGGAATATCTAACTGGTTCAGTTCGATTCATTTATGCTTCAGGAGATATTTTCCGTCCACTTAATTCTCAGTCTCTAATTTGAATTCTTAGATTTTTTCTCACCAAATTGACCAATCCTAGCCTTTGTATCAGCCAACCCTAGCACATTATACAGACTTGGTATAGCTGAACCGATTCAGGAATGTTTTTACGATTTTTTCCATCCCACTGAATCCACAACCTCTAATTTTAATTCTCATATTTTTTCCCGTCAAATTGACCACTTGTAGCCATTGAAACAACCAACCCTAGCTCATTGTACAGACTTGGAATATCTGAACTGGTTCAGTTCGATTCATTTATGCTTCAGGAGATATTTTCCGTCCACTTAAATTCTCAGTCTCTAATTTGAATTCTTAGATTTTTTCTCACCAAATTGACCAATCCTAGCCTTTGTATCAGCCAACCCTAGCACATTATACATACTGGTATAGCTGAACCGGTTCAGTAATGTTTTTGCGATCTTTTCCATCCCATTGAATCCTCAACCTCTAATTTTAATTCTCATATTTTTTCCCGTCAAATTGATCACTCGTAGTCATTGAAATAGCCAACCCTAGCTCATTGTACAGGCTGGAATATCTGAATCGATTCAGTTCGATTCATTTATGTTTCAGGAGACATTTTCCCTCCTCTTGAATCCTCAATCTTTAATTTGAATTCCAATATTTTTTCCGACCAAATTGACCAATCCTAGCTTTTGTATCAGCAAACCATATCTCATTATACAGACTGATATAGCTGAACCCGTTCAGTTACATTTTTACAGATCTTCTCCATCCTTTTGAATCCTGAATCTCTAATTTGAATTCTCATATTTTTTCACGTGAAATTCACCACTCGTAGTCATTGAAACACCCAACCCTAGCTCATTGCACAGACTTGGAATATCTGAACTAGTTCAGTTCGATTCATTTATGTTTCAGGAGATATTTTCCATCCTCTTGAATACTCAATCTCTAATTTAAATTCTCATACTTTTTCCCATGAAACTGACCACTCGTAGCCACTGAAACAGCCAACCCTAGCTCATTGTACAGACTGGAAATATCTGAACCGATTCAGTTCGATTCATTTATGTTTCAGCAGACATTTTCCGTCCTCTTGAATCCTCAATCTCTAATTTGAATTCCCATATTTTTTCCGACCAAATTGACCAATCCAAGCCTTTGGATCAGCGAACCCTATGTCATTATACAGACTGGTATAGCCGCCGAACCCTTTAGTTTACGTTTTTACAGATCTTTTCCATCCTTTTGAATCATGAATCTCTAACTTGAATTCTCATATTTTTTCCCGTGAAATTCACCACTCGTTGCCGTTGAAACAGCCAACCCTACCTCATTGCAAAGATTGGAATATCTGAACCAGTTCAGTTTCGATTCATTTATGCTTCAGGATATTTTCCGTCCTATTAAAATCTCAATCTCTAAATTGAATTCTCAGATTTTTTCTCACGAAATTGACCAATCCTAGCCTTTGTATCAGCCAACTCTAGCACATTATATAAACTGGTATAGATGAACCAGTTCAGGATTGTTTTTGCAAATCTTTTCCATCCCATTGAATCCTTAATCTCTAATTTGAATTCTCATATTTTTTCTCGTCAAATTGACCAATCGTAGCCATTGAAATAGCCAACCCTAGCTAATTGTACAGACTAAAATACCTGAACCGATTCATTTCGATTCATTTATGTTTCAGCTGACATTTTCCGTCCTCTTGAATCCTCAATCTCTAATTTGAATTCCCATATTTTTTCAGACGAAATTGACCACTCATAGCCTTTGTATCAGCAAACTCTATCTCATTATACAGACTGGTGTAGCTTGAATTGTTCCTTTAGTTACTTTTTTATAGATCTTTTCCTTCCTTTTGAATCCTGAATCTCTAATTTGAATTCTTATATTTTTTCACGTGAAATTCACCACTCTTAGCCATTGAAACACCCAACCCTAGCTCATTGCATAGACTAGAATATCTGAAATCTGTTTAGTTTCGATTCAATTATGTTTCAGCAGATATTTCCCGTCTTCTTGAATCCTCAATCTCTGATTTGATTTCCCATATTTTTTACCACCAAATTAATCAATCCTAGCGTTTATATCAGCTAACCCTATCTCATTATACAGACAGGTATAGCTGAACTGGTTCAGTTATGTTTTTACAGATCTTTTTCCATGCATTTGAATCCTCAATATCGAATTTCAATTCTCGTATTTTTTCCCGTCAAATTGACCACTCGTAGCCATTGCAACATCCAACCCTAGCTCATTGTGCAGATTGGAATATCTGAACCGGTTCAGTTCGATTCATTTATGCTTCAGCAGATATTTTCCGTCCTCTTAAATTCTCAATCTCTAATTTGAATTCTTAGATTTTTTCTCACCAAATTGACCAATCCTAGCCTTTGTATCAGGCAACCCTAGCACATTATACAGACTGGTATAGCTGAACTAGTTCAGTAATGTTTTTGCAGATGTTTTCCATCCCATTGAATCCTCAACCTCTAATTTGAATTCTCATATTTTTTCCAGTCAAATTGACCACTCGTAGCCATTGAAATAGCCAACCCTAGCTCATTATACAGAATGGAATATGTGAACATGTTCAGTTCGATTCCTTTATGCTTCAGGAGATTTTCCACCCTCTTGAATCCTCAATCTCTAATTTGAATTCCCATATTTTTTCCGACCAAATTGACCAATCCTAGCCTTTGTATCAGCCAACCCTATCTCGTTATACAGACTGGTATAGCTGAATTGGTTCAGTTATGCATTTATAGATATTTTCCATTCCTTTGAATCCTGAATCTCTAATTTAAATTCTCATATTTTTTCTCAAGAAATTGATCACTCGTAGCCATTGAAACAGCCAACTCGAGGTCATTGTACATACTGGATTATCTGAACCGTTTAGTTTCGTTTTGTTTTTGTTTCAGGAGATATTTTCCATAATCTTGAATCCACAATCTCTAATTTGAATTCTCATATTTTTTCCGACCAAATTGACCAATCCTAACCTTTGTATCAGCCTACCCTATCTCATTAAACAGAACTGGTATAGTTGAATCGGTTCAGTTATGTTTTTACAGATCTTTTCCATCCTTTTGAATCCTGAATCTCTAATTTGAATTCTCCCATTTTTTCCTGTGAAATTGACCACTCGTAGCCTTTGGAACAGCCAACCCTAGCTCATTGTACAGACTTGGAATATCTGAACCGATTTCAGTTCGATTCATTTATGTTTTAGTAGACATTTTCCTTCCCCTTGAATCCTCAACCCTAGCACATTATACAGATTGGTATAGTAGAACCGGTTAAGTAAAATTTTTGCAGATCTTTTCCATCCCATTGAATCATCAATCTCTAACTTGAATTCTCATATTTTTTACCGTCAATTTGACCACTCGTAGCCATTGAAATAGCCAACCCTAGGTCATTGTACAGACTGGAATATCTGAACCGATTCAGTTCGATTCATTTATGTTTCAACAGACATTTTCCGTCCTCGTGAATCCACAATCTCTAATTTGAATTCCCATATTTTTTCCGACCAAATTGACCAATCAAAGTCTTTGTATCAGCAAACCCAATCTAATTACACAGATTGGTATAGCTGAACCCTTTAGCTATGTTTTTACAGATCTTTTCC
Source organism: Prunus fruticosa (assembly GCA_018703695.1). Classification (NCBI taxonomy): domain Eukaryota; kingdom Viridiplantae; phylum Streptophyta; class Magnoliopsida; order Rosales; family Rosaceae; genus Prunus; species Prunus fruticosa. The sequence goes on along the minus strand of CM031920.1, from coordinate 137,281 downwards.
ATCCTTTTGAATTATGAATCCCTAATTTGAAATCTCATATTTTTTCCCGTGAAATTCACCACTCATTGACGTTGAAACAGCCAACCCTAGCTCATTGCAGAGACTGGAATATCTGAACAAGTTCAGTTTCGATTCATTTATGTTTCAGCAGATATTTTCCGTCCCCTTGAATCCTCAATCTCTAATTTGAATTGTCAGATTTTTGCCCACCAAATTAATCAATCCTAGCCTTTGTATCAGCCAACAATATCTCATTATACAGACGGGTATAGCTGAACCCTTCAGTTATGTTTTTACAGATCTTTTCCATCCTTTTGAATCCTCAATCTCTAATTTTAATTCTCGTATTTTTTCCCGTCAAATTGACAACTCGTAGCCATTGAAACAGCCAATCCTAGCTCATTGTACAGACTAGAATATCTGAACCGATTTCAGTTCGATTCATTTATGCTTCAGGAGATATTTTCCGTCCTCTTAAATTCTCAGTCTCTAATTTGAATTCTTAGATTTTTTTCTCACCAAATTGACCAATCCTAGCCTTTGTATCAGCCAACCCTAGCACATTATACAGACTGGTATAGCTGAACCGGTTAGGAATGTTTTTGCGATCTTTTCCATCCCATTGAATCCTCAACCTCTAATTTTAATTCTCATATTTTTTCCCGTCAAATTGATCACTCGTAGTCATTGAAATAGCCAACCCTAGCTCATTGTACAGGCTGGAATATCTGAATCGATTCAGTTCGATTCATTTATGTTTCAGGAGACATTTTCCGTCCTCTTGAATCCTCAATCTCTAATTTGAATTCCAATATTTTTTCCGACCAAATTGACCAATCCTAGCTTTTGTGTCAGCAAACCATATCTCATTATACAGACTGGTACAGCTAACCCTTTAGTTACGTTTTTACAGATCTTCTCCATCCTTTTGAATCCTGAATCTCTAATTTGTATTCTCATATTTTTTCACGTGAAATTCACCACTCGTAGCCATTGAAACACCCAACCCTAGCTCATTGCACAGACTGGAATATTCTAACCAGTTCAGTTCGATTCATTTATGTTTCAGGAGATATTTTCCATCCTTTTGAATCCTCAATCTCTAATTTAAATTCTCAAATTTTTTCCCATGAAATTGACCACTCGTAGCCTTTGGAACAGCCAACCCTAGCTCATTGTACACACTTGGAATATCTAAACCGATTTCAGTTCGATTCATTTATGTTTTAGCCGACATATTCCGTCCTCTTGAATCCTCAACCCTAGCACATTATACAGATCGGTATAGTAGATCCAGTTCAGTAATGTTTTTGCAGATCTTTTCCATCCCATTGAATCCTCAATCTCTAACTTGAATTCTCATATTTTTTACCGTCAAATTGACCACTCGTAGCCATTGAAATAGCCAACCCTAGCTCATTGTACAGACTGGAATATTTGAACCGATTTAGTTCGATTCATTTATGTTTCAGCAGACATTTTCCGTCCTCTTGAATCCTCAATCTCTAATTTGAATTCCCATAATTTTTCCTGCCAAATCGACCAATCCAAGCCTTTGTATCAGCAAACCCTATCTCATTATACAGATTGGAATAGCTGAAACGGTTATGTTACGTTTTTGTAGATCTTTTCCATCCTTTTGAATTATGAATCTCTAATTTGAAATCTCATATTTTTTCCGGTGAAATTCACCACTCGTTGCCGTTGAAACAGCCAACCCTGGCTCATTGCAGAGATTGGAATATCTGAACCAGTTCAGTTCGATTCATTTATGTTTCAGCAAATATTTTCCGTCCTCTTGAATCCTCAATCTCTAAATTGAATTGTCATATTTTTTCCCACCAAATTAATCAATCCTAGCCTTTGTATCAGCCAACAATATCTCATTATACAGACGGGTATAGCTTGAACTGGTTCAGGAATGTTTTTATAGATCTTTTCCATCCATTTGAATCCTCAATCTCTAATTTCAATTCTCGTATTTTTTACCGTCAAATACTCGTAGCCATTGAAATAGCCAACCCTAGCTCAGTGTACATACTGGAATATCTGAACCGGTTCAATTCGATTCATTTATGGTTCAGCATATATTTTCCGTCCTCTTAAATTCTCAATTTCTAATTTGAATTCTCAGATTTTTTGTCACCAAATTGACCAACCCTAGCCTTTGTAACAGCCAACCCTAGCCTTTGTAACAGACTGGTAAAGCTGAATTGGTTCAGGAATGGTTTTGCAGATGTTTTCCATCCCACTGAATCCTCAACCTCTAATTTGAATTCTCAAATTTTTTCCCGTCAAATTGACCACTCGTAGCCATTGAAATAGCCAACCCTAGCTCATTGTACAGACTTGGAATATCTGAATCAATTCAGTTCGATTCATTTATGTTTCAGCAGACATTTTCCGTCCTCTTGAATCCTCAATCTCTAATTTGAATTTCTATATTTTTTCCGACCAAATTGACCAATCGTAGCTTTTGTATCAGCAAACCATATCTCATTATACAGACTGGTATAGCTGAACCCTTTAGCGACGTTTTACAGATCTTTTTCCATCCTTTTGAATCCTGAATCTCTAATTTGAATTCTCATATTTTTTTCAAGTGAAATTCACCACTCGTAGCCGTTGAAACACCCAACCCTAGCTCATTGCACAGACTTGGAATATCTGAACTAGTTTAGTTCGATTCATTTATGTTTCAGGAGATATTTTCCATCCTCTTGAATACACAATCTATAATTTAAATTCTCATATTTTTTCCCATGAAACTGACCACTCGTAGCCACTGAAAACAGCCAACTCTAGCTCATTGTACAGACTTGGAATATCTAGAACCGATTCAGTTCGATTCATTTATGTTTCAGCAGACATTTTCCGTCCTCTTGAATCCTTAATATCTAATTTGAATTCCCGTATTGTTTCCGACCAAATTGACCAATCCAAGCCTTTGTATCAGCGAACCCTATGTCATTATACAGACTGGTATAGCCGAACTGGTTCAGTTACGTTTTTATAGATCTTTTCCATCCTTTTGAATCATGAATCTTTAACTTGAATTCTCATATTTTTTCCCGTGAAATTCACCACTCGTTGCCGTTGAAACAGCCAACCCTAGCTCATTGCAGAGACTTGGAATATCTGAACCAGTTTAGTTCGATTCATTTATGTTTCAGGAGATATTTTTTGTCCTTTTGAATTCTCAATCTCTAATTTGAATTCTTAGAATTTTTCTCACCAAATTGACCAATCCTCGCCTTTGTATCAGCAAATATTATCTCATAATACAGACTGGTATAGCTGAACCCTTTAGTTACGTTTTTACAGATCTTTTCCATCCTTTTAAATCACGAATCTATAATTTGAATTCTCGTATTTTTTCCAGAAATTCACCACTCGTAGCTTTTGAAACAGCCAACCCAAGCACATTGCACAGACTGGAATATCTGAACCAGTTTGTTCGATTCATTTATGTTTCAGCAGATATTTTCCGTCCTCTTGAATCCTGAATCTCTAATGTGAATTCTGAAATTTTTCCCCACAATATTAATCAATCCTAGCCTTTGTATCAACCAACCCTATCTCATTATACAAACTGGTATAGCTCGAACTGATTCAGATATGTTTTTACAGATTTTTTTCGTCCATTTGAATCCTCAATCTCTAATTTCAATTCTCATATTTTTTCCCGTCAAATTAACCACTCGTAGCCATGGAAAAAGCCAACCCTAGCACATTGTACAGACTAGAATATCTGAACCGTTCAGTTCGATTCATTTATGCTTCAGCAGATATTTTCCGTCCTATTAAAATCTCAATCTCTAATTTGAATTCTCAGATTTTTTCTCACCAAATTGACCAATCCTAGCCTTTGTATCAGCCAACCCTAGCACATTATATAGACTGGTATAGATGAACCAGTTCAGGATTGTTTTTGTTGACTGTGATATCTGAACCGGTTAAGTTTTGTTTTTACAAATATTTTCCATCGCCATGAATCCTCAATCTCTAACTTGAATTCTTGTATTTTTTACCATCAAATTGACCACTCCTAGCCCTTGTATCTGCCAACCCTAGCTCGTTGTACAGACTGGATAGCGGAACGGTTAAGTTTTATTTTTGCAGATATTTTACATCCCCATGAATCCTCAATCTCTAACTTGAATTCTCTTATTTTTTTCCCATCAAATTGACCACTCATATTCCTTGTATCAGCCAACCTAGCTCGTTGCACATACTGCGATAACTGAGCCGGTTCAGTTTTTTTTTTTTGCAGATATTTTCCATCCCCTTTAATCCTCAATCCCTAATTTGAATTCTCGTATTTTTTCTCATCAAGTTGACCACTCATGGTCCTTGTATTAGCCAACCCTAGCTCATTGTACAGACTTAGAAAAGTTGAACCGGTTCAGTTTTGTTTTTGCAGATATTTTCCATCCCCATGAATCGTCAATCTCTAACCTGAATTCTCATATTTTTTCCCATCAAATTGACCACTTCCTAGTCCTTGTATCATCCAACCCTAGCTCGTTGCACATTCTGGTATAGCTGAACAGATATAGTTTTGTTTAAGATCTTATCCATCCCCTTGAATAGTCAATCTCTAATTTGAATTTTCGTATTTTTTCCCATCAAATTGACCACTCCTAGTCCTTGTATTAGCCAACCCTAGCTCGTTGTATATAACGGTATAGCTGAACCGGTTCAGTTTTGTTTTTTGCAGATCTTTTCCAACCCCTTGAATCCTCAATCTCTAATTTGAATTCTCGTATTTTTTCCCATCAAATTGACCACTCCTAGCCCTTGTATCAGCCAACCCTAGCTCGTTGTACACACTGGATATCTGAACCGGTTAAGTTTTGTTTTTGCAGATATTTTCCATCCCCATGAATGCTCAATCTCTAACTTGAATTCTCGTATTTTTTCCCATCACATTGACCACTCCTAGCCCTTGTATCTGCCAACCCTAGCTCGTTGTACAGACTTGGATAGCGCAACGGGTTAAGTTTTATTTTTTCCCATCAAATTGACCACTCCTATTCCTTGTATCAGCCAACCTAGCTCGTTGCACATACTGTCATAATGAACCGGTTCAGTTTTGTTTTTGCAGATATTTTCCATCCCCATGAATGCTCAATCTCGAATTTGAATTCTCGTATTTTTTCCATCAAGTTGACCACTCCTGGTCCTTGTATCAGCCAACCCTAGCTCGTTGTACAGACTTGGGATAGTTGAACCGTTTCAGTTTTGTTTTTGCAGATATTTTCCATCCCCATGAATCCTCAATCTCTAACCTGAATTCTCATATTTTTTCCCATCAAATTGAACACTTCGAGCCCATGTATCAGCCAACCCTAGCTCGTTGAAAAGACTGGTATAGCTAAACTGGTTCAGTTTTGTTTTTGTATTTTTTTTACATCCCCACGAATCCTCAAACTCTAACTTGAATTCTCGTATTTTTCCCCATCAAATTAACCACTCCTAGTCCTTGTATCAGCCAACCCTAGCACATTGCACATACTGGCATAACTGAACCCTTCAGTTTTGTTGTTGCAGATCTTTTCCATCCCTTTGAATCCTCCATCCCTAATTTGAATTCCCATATTTTTTTTCTATCAAATTGACTATTCCTAGCCCTTTTTTTCAGCCAACCCTAGCTCGTTGCACTAACTCGAATGGCAGAAGCTTAAGTTTTGCTTTTGCAGATCCTTTCCATCCCTTTGAATCCTTCATCCCTAATTTAAATTCCCATATTTTTTCCTATCTTATTGACTCGTCCTAGCCCTTGTATTAGCAAACAATAGTTCATTGCACATACTGGTAAGGCTGAACCAGTTCAGTTTTGTTTTTGCAGATCTTTTCCATCCCTTTGAATCCTCAATCTCTAACTTGAATTCTCATATTTTTTCCCATCAAATTGACAACTCCTAGTCCTTGTATCAGCCAACCCTAGCTTGTTGCACTGACTTGGGATAGCTGAACCGGTTAAGTTCCGCTTTTTGAAAATCTTTTCCATCCATTTGAATCCTCCATCCCTAATTTGAATTCCCATACTTTTTCCTATCTTATTGACCCGTCCTAGCCGTTATATCAGCCAACCCTAGCTCATTGCACATACCTGGTATAGCTTGAACCCTTCAGTTTTTTTTTGCAGATCTTTTCCATCCCCTTGAATCGTCAATCTCTAACTTGAATTTTCATACTTTTTCCCATCAAATAGACCACTCCTAGTCCTTGCATCAGCCAACCCTAGCTCGTTGTACAGACTTGGGATAGTTGAACCCTTCAGTTTTGTTTTTGCAGATATTTTCCATCTCCATGAATCCTCAATCTCTAACTTGAATTTTCGTATTATTTCCCATCAAATTGACCACTCCTAGTCCTTGTATCAGCCAACCCTAGCTCCTTGCACATACTGGCTTAACTGAACCAGTTCAGTTTTTGTTTTTGCAGATCTTTTCCAACCCCTCGAATCCTCAATCTCTAATTTGAATTCTCGTTTTTTTCCCCATCAAATTGACCACTCCTAGCCCTTATATTAGCCAACCTTAGCTCGTTCTACAGACTGGGATAGCTAAACCGGTTAAGTTTTGTATTTGCAGATATTTTCCATCCCCATGAATCCTCAATCTCTAACTTGAATTCTCGTATTTTTTCCCCATCAAATTGACCACTCCTAGCCCTTATATCAGCCAACCTTAGCTCGTTCTACAGACTTGGCTTAACTGAACCAGTTCAGTTTTGTTTTTGCAGATCTTTTCCAACCCCTTGAATCCTCAATCTCTAATTTGAATTCTCGTTTTTTTCCCATCAAATTGACCACTCCTAGCCCTTATATCAGCCAACCTTAGCTCGTTCTACAGACTTGGGATAGCTGAACAGGTTCAGTTTTGTTTTTGCAGATCTTTTCCATCCCCTTGAATCCTCAATCTCTAATTTGAATTACCGTATTTTTTCCCATCAAATTGATCACTCCTAGTCCTTGTATCAGCCAACCCTAGCTCTTTGTACAGACTTGGGATAGTTGAACAGGTTCAGTTTTGTTTTTGCTGATCTTTTCCATCACCATGAATCCTGCATCCCTAATTTTGAATTCTCATATTTTTTGCAATCAAATTGATCACTCCTAGTCATTTTATCAGCCAACCCTAGCTCGATGTACAGACTTGGGATAGTTGAACCGGTTCAGTTTTGTTTTTGCAGATGTTTTCCATCCCCATGAATCCTCAATCACTAACTAAAATTCTCATATTTTTTTCCAATCAAATTGACCACTCGTAGCCCTTATATCAGCCAACCCTAGCTCGTTGCACATCTTGGTATAGCTGAACCGGCTAGTTTTGTTTTTGCAGATATTTTCCGTCCCCATGAATGCTCAATCTCTAATTTGAATTCTCGTACTTTTTCCCATCAAATTGACCACTCCTAGACGTTGGATCAGCCAACCCTAGCTCTTTGAACACACTGGGATATCTAAACCGGTTAAGTTTTGTTTTTGCAGATATTTTCCATCCCCATGAATGCTCAATCTCTAACTTGAATTATCGTATTTTTTCCCATCAAATTGACCACTCCTATCCCTTGTATCAGCCAACCCTAGCTCGTTGTACACACTTGGATATCTGAATCGGTTAAGTTTTGTTTTTGCAGATATTTTCCATCCCCATGAATGCTCAATCTCTAACTTGAATTCTCGTATTTTTTCCCATCACATTGACCACTCCTAGCCCTTGTATCTGCCAACCCTAGCTCGTTGTACATACTGGGATGCGGAACCGGTTAAGTTTTATTTTTGCAGATATTTTCCATCCCCATGAATCCTCAATCTCTAACTTGAATTCTCTTATTTTTTCCCATCAAATTGACCACTCCTATTCCTTGTATCAGCCAACCTAGCTCGTTGCACATACTGTCATAACTGAACCGGTTCAGTTTTGTTTTTGCAGATATTTTCCATCCCCATGAATTTTCAATCTCTAATTTGAATTCTCGTATTTTTTCCCATGAAGTTGACCACTCCTGGTCCTTGTATCAGCCAACCCTAGCTCGTTGTACAGACTTGGGATAGTTGAACCGGTTCAGTTTTGTTTTTGCAGATATTTTCCATCCCCATGAATCCTCAATCTCTAACCTGAATTCTCATATTTTTTCCCATCAAATTGAACACTTCGAGCCCAGGTATAGCTGAACTGGTTCAGTTTTGTTTTTGTAGGTTTTTTACATCCCCCCGAATCCTCAAACTCTAGCTCGTTGAACACACTGGGATATCTGAACCGGTTAAGTTTTGTTTTTGCAGATATTTTCCATCCCCATGAATGCTCAATCTCTAACTTGAATTATCGTATTTTTCCCATCAAATTGACCACTCCTATCCCTTGTATCAGCCAACCCTAGCTCGTTGTACACACTTGGATATCTGAACCGGTTAAGTTTTGTTTTTGCAGATATTTTCCATCCCCTTGAATGCTCCATCCCTAATTTGAATTCCCATATTTTTTCTATCCATTGTATCAACTAGCTTTGTTGACCCGTCTTATCCCTTTTGTATCCATCCCTAATTTGAATTCCCATATTTTTTTCCTATCTTATTGACCCGTCTTAGCCCTTGTATCAGCCAACCCTAGGTCATTGCACATACTGGATAGCTGAACCCTTTAGTTTTGTTTTTGCAGATATTTTCCATCCCCTTGAATGCTCAATTTCTAACTTGAATTCTCGTATTTTTTCCCATCAAATTGACCACTCCTTGCCCTTGTATCAGCCAACCCTAGCTCGTTGTACACACTTGGATATCTGAACCGGTTAAGTTTTGTTTTTGCAGATATTTTCCAACCCCATGAATGCACATTCTCTAACTTGAATTATCGTATTTTTTCCCATCAAATTGACCACTCCTAGCCCTTGTATCGGCCAACCCTTGCTCGTTGTACACACTGGATATATCTGAACCGGTTAAGTTTTGTTTTTGCACATATTTTCCATCGCCATGAATCCTCAATCCCAACTTGAATTCTCGTATTTTTCTCGTCAAATTGACCACTCCTAGTCCTTGTATTAGCCAACCCTAGTTCGTTGTAAACACTGGGATCTGAACCGGTTAAGTTTTGTTTTTGCAAATATTTTCCATCCCCATGAATCCTCAATCTCTAACTTGAATTCTAGTATTTTTTCCCATCAAATTGACCACTCCTAGCCCTTGTATCGGCCAACCCAAGCACGTTGTACACACTGGATATCTGAACCGGTTAAGTTTTGTTTTTGCACATATTTTCCATCGCGTGAATCCTCAATCTCTAACCTGAATTCTCGTATTTTTCTCATCAAATTGACCACTCCTAGTCCTTGTATTAGCCAACCCTAGCTCGTTGTAAACACTGGGATATCTGAAACCGGTTAAGTTTTGTTTTTGCAAATATTTTTAATTACCATGCATCCTCAATCTCTAACTTGAATTCTCGTATTTTTTCCCATCAAATTGACCACTCATAGTCCTTATATCAGCCAACCCTAGCTCGTCGTACAGACGGGATAACTGAACCCTTCAGTTCTTTTTTGCAGATATTTTCCATCACCATGAATCCTGCATCCCTAATTTGAATTCTCATATTTTTTTATATCAAATTGAACCGGAAGTAATTTGAATTATCAGCCAACCCTAGCTCGTTAAAAAGACTAGTATAGCTGAACCGGTTCAGTTTTGTTTTTGTAGGTTTTTTAGATACCCATGAATCCTCAAACTCTAATTTGAATTCTAGTATTTTTTCCCATAAAATTGACCAATCCTAGCCCTTGTATCAGCCAACCCTAGCTCGTTGTACAGACTTGGATAGTTGAACCGGTTTTAGCTTTTTGGGTGTAGGTTTTTTACATCCCCATGAATCATCAAACTCTAACTTGAATTCTCATATTTTTTCCCATCAAATTGACCACTCCTAGTCCTTGTATTAGCCAACCGTAGCACGTTGCACATATTGGCATAACTGAATCGGTTCAGTTTTGTTTTTGCAGATCTTTTTCATCCATTTGAATCCTCCATCCCTAATTTGAATTCCCATATTTTTTTCTATGAAATTGACCACTCCTAACCCTAGCTCGTTGCACTAACTGGATAGCTGAACCGGTTAAGTTTTGCTTTTGCAGATTTTTTCCTATCTTATTGACCCATCCTAGCCCTTGTATCAGCCAACCCTAGCTCATTGCACATACTGGTATAGCTGAACTGGTTCAGTTTGGTTTTTGCAGATCTTTTCCAACCCCTTGAATCCTCAATCTCTAATTTGAATTATCGTTTTTTTTCCCATCAAATTGACCACTCCTAGCCCTTATATCAGCCAACCCTAGCTCGTTCTACGAACTGGGATAGCTGAACCGGTTAAGTTTTGTTTTTGCCGATATTTTCCATCCTCATGAATCCTCAATCTCTAACTTGAATTCTCGTATTTTTTCCCATCAAATTGACCACTCCTAGTCCTTGTATCAGCCAACCCTAGCTCGTTGCACATTCTGGTATAGCTCGACAGGTAAAGTTTTGTTTTTGCAGATCTTTTCCGTCCCCTTGAATCCTCAATCTCGAATTTGAATTCTCATATTTTTTCCCATCAAATTCACCAGTCCTAGTCCTTGTATCAGCCAACCCTAGGTCGTTGTACAGACTTGGATAGTTGAACCCTTTAGTTTTGTTTTTGCAGATATTTTCCATCTCCATGAATCCTCAATCTCTAACTTGAATTCTCGTATTTTTTCCCATCAAATTGACCACTCCTAGTCCTTGTATCAGCCGAACCCTAGCTCGTTTCACATTCTAGTATAGCTGAACAGGTTAAGTTTTGTTTTCTCCAGATATTTTCCATCCCCAAGAATCCTCAATCTCTAACTTGAATTCTCGTATTTTTTCCCATCAAATTGACCACTTCTAGTCCTTGTATCAGCCAACCCTAGCTCGTTGCACATTCTTGTATAGTTGAATAGGTTCAGTTTTGTTTTTGCAGATCTTTTCCATCCCCTTGAATCCTCAATCTCTAATTTGAATTCCCGTATTTTTTTCCCATCAAATTGACCACTCCTAGTCCTTGTATCAGCCAACCCTAGCTCTTTGTACTGATTGGGATAGTTGAACCGGTTAAGTTTTGCTTTTGCTGATCTTTTCCATCCCTTTGAATCCTCCATCCCTAATTTGAATTTCCATATTTTCCGTCGCCATGAATCCTCAATCTCTAACTTGAATTCTCTTATTTTTTTCCCATCAAATGGACCACTCATAGTCCTTATATCAGCCAACCCTAGCTCGTCGTACATACGGGGATAGCTGAACCGGTTCAGTTCTGTTTTTGCAGATATTTTCCATCACCATGAATCCTGCATCCCTAATTTGAATTCTCATATTTTTTTCTATCAAATTGAACACTCCTAGCTCTTTTATCAGCCAACCCTAGCTCGTTGAAAAGACTAGTATAGCTGAACCCTTTCAGTTTTGTTTTTGTAGGTTTTTTACATCCCCATGAATGCTCAAACTCTAACTTGAATTCTCATATTTTTTCCCATCAAATTGACCACTCCTAGTCCTTGTATTAGCCAACCGTAGCACGTTGCACATACCTGGCATAACTTAACCGTTTAGTTTTGTTTTTGCAGATCTTTTTCATCCCTTTCAATCCTCCATCCCTAATTTGAATTCCCATATTTTTTTATATCAAATTGACCACCCCTAGCCCTTTTTTCAGCCAACCCTAGCTCGTTGCACTAACTGGATAGCTGAACCGGTTAAGTTTTGCTTTTGCAGATCTTTTCCATCCCTTTGAATCCTCCATCCCTAATTTGAATTCCCATACTTTTTCCTATCTTATTGACCCGTCCTAGCCCTTGTATCAGCGAACCCTAGCTCATTGCACATACTGGTATAGCTGAACCCTTTAGTTTGGTTTTTGCAGATCTTTTCCAACCCCTTGAATCCTCAATCTCTAATTTGAATTCTCGTTTTTTTTCCCATCAAATTGACCACTCCTAGCCCTTATATCAGCCAACCCAAGCTCGTTTTACGGACTGGGATAGCTGAACCGGTTCAGTTTTGTTTTTGCAGATATTTTCCAACCCCATGAATGCACAATCTCTAACTTGAATTATCGTATTTTTTCCCATCAAATTGACCACTCCTAGCCCTTGTATCGGCCAACCCTAGCTCGTTGTACACACTTGGATATCTGAACCGGTTAAGTTTTGTTTTTGCAAATATTTTCCATCCCCATGAATCCTCAATCTCTAACTTGAATTCTCGTATTTTTTCCCATCAAATTGACCACTCCTAGCCCTTGTATCGGCCAACCCTAGCTCGTTGTACACACTTGGATATCTGAAACCGGTTAAGTTTTGTTTTTGCACATATTTTCCATCGCTGTGAATCCTCAATCTCTAACCTGAATTCTCGTATTTTTCTCATCAAATTGTTTGTGCCTAATAAATCACGGCCGTAAACTGGCCGAAAGGACCCTTTATCTCGCTCTCGCACCTTCTCGAGAAACTAAAAACGCAGCGTTTTGCCAGAATATTTTGACCTTCCAGAGAAACAAGAAAAATTGCTAAGGCACGATCATCTCGGCCTCGATTGAAGGCTGAGGCCGAGGTAGGGCAAGGTCACGGCCAAAGGGATTAAAGTCAGACCATCATGTGACGGAGGGTCCCACGCTCCATTTAATGAAGCAAGGCCTCTGTTTATTGCAGCAAACCCACTGGCCAGAAATGAGCATTTAATGCGCGAGGGATGGTGGGAAGTGATTGGAGTCAGGATTTGGTGACAGGGATCAGAATGATTAGACGTCAACATTCTCACAAAACTCTTTGCAGCTTTAGAGATTAGGTGACCAGCCACCAAAGCAATAAATGCGTCTCCATGGCCAGAAGCACAGAACACACGTTCCGTGCGGCAGCCGAGATTTATCACGGGATTCATGGGGTCACACCACTATACTTCACGATCCCAAATGTCGATTAGACTACCCACTTGCGCTAATCAGGCTCCACCATGCGGATTTTCAGCCTCGATTACTTCTTGTTTGTGCCTAATAAATCACGGCCGTAAACTGGCCGAAGGGACCCTTTATCTCGGCTCTCGCACCTTCTCTAGAAACTAAACACGCAGCGTTTTGCCAGAATATTTTGACCTTCCAGAGAAACAAGAAAAATTGCTAAGGCACGATCATCTCGGCCTCGATTGAAGGCCGAGGCCGAGGTAGGGCAAGGTCACGGCCAAGGGGATTAAAGTCAGACCATCACGTGAGAGCAAGGTCCCACGCTCCATTTAATGAAGCAAGGCCTCTGTTTATTGCAGCAAACCCACTCGCCAGAAATGAGCATTTAATGCACGAGGGATGGTGGGAAGTGATTGGAGTCAGGATTTGGTGGCACGGATTAGAGTGATTAGACGTCAACATTCTCACAAAACTCTTTGCAGCTTGAGAGATTAGGTGACCAGCCACCAAAGCAATAAATGCGTCTCCACCAGCCAGAAGCGCAGAACCCACGTTCAGGGCGGCAGCCGAGATTCACCGGGATTCATGGGGTCACACCACCATACTTCACGATCCCAAATGTCGATTAGACTACCCACTTGCGCTAATCAGGCTCCACCATGCGGATTTTCTGCCTCGATTACTTCTCCAGAAACTATGCCTATAAATACAAGACTCAGGACCACTTTCAAAGGGTTCAAACACCAAACAAAAGCCTCCCACGGAGTAACTTATATTTTCCTGTAATGCACTTTCAATATTTTACTTGCTTTCCTAGGAGTAGTGTTAGTTTGTAAGGAAAATCCATTCATCAATATATCATACGACCCTTGATTTTCAAGGCGCCGGAGCACCATCCTTATTATTCGCTCACTCACCCCATATATTATACGACCGCGCTCATCGAGCAGCGCGCGCGAAGCACCACCCTAAACCCACCAACACCACCACTCAACGGCCTTGTAGTTCAGGCCGTGAACCCGAGGATCTCGAGGACCTCGAGGACCAGGATTCAGGGATCGAGGATCACTCAGGACTTGAGGACTCTAGGACTCCAGGACCTCGGACTCAGGATTCCAGGATCCCAGGACTCCAGGACTCCAGGACTCTGCAGGACTCCAGGACTCCAGGACTCAGGATCAGCAGGACTCGAGGACTCGAGGCACTCAGGACTCGAGCACTCGAGGACTCAGCAACTCAGGACTCCAGGACTCGAGCACTCGAGCACTCGAGGACTCAGGACCCGAGGACTCAGGGACTCAGGACCTCAGCACTCGAGCACCAGGATCGAGCACTCGAGGACTCCACTCAGGACTCCAGGACTCCAGCACTCCAGGCACTCCAGCACTCGAGGACTCAGCACTCCAGGACTCAGCACTCCAGCACTCGAGCACCAGGATCTCAGGACACCAGCACTCGAGGACTCAGGACTGAGCACTCGAGCACTCGAGCACTCGAGCACTCCAGCACCAGCACTCAGGCACTCGAGGACCGAGCAGGCACTCAGCACCCAGCACTCAGCACTCGAGCACTCGAGGCACTCAGCACTCAGCACCACTCCAGCACTCCAGGACTCAGCACTCTGAGCACTCAGCACTCAGGCACTCAGCACCCAGCACTCCAGCACTCAGCACTCTAGCACTCCAGCACCTCAGCACTCGAGCACTCAGCACTCCAGCACTCAGCACTCAGAGACCAGCACTCAGCACCCAGCACTCCAGCACTCAGCACTGAGCACTCAGCACCGAGCACCCAGCACCCAGCACTCGAGCACCAGCACTCAGCACCTCAGCACCAGCACTCGAGCACTCAGCACCAGCACCCAGCACTCAGCACTCAGCACTCGAGCACTCAGCACCAGCACTCGAGCACTCCAGCACTCCCCAGCACCCAGCACTCCAGCACCAGCCACCAGCACTCCATTGAGCACTCAGCATCGAGACTCCAGCACTCCAGCACTCAGCACCCCAGCACTCAGGCACCCAGCACCAGCACCAGCACCCAGGCACTCAGCACCAGCACTCGAGCACCAGCACCAGCACCAGGCACTCGAGCAC